>PUQB01000023.1:757315-917552 GCA_003024785.1 Selaginella tamariscina | reverse complement strand
TATATTATAATCCTAATGCATTCCTAAACCCCTAAATTGTAATTTTAAGAGAGAATGTAAGAGAGTGAATCTTTATAAGTATTTTTAAATTTGTTTATAATACTTACTTGTAAACAGCACTGAAGGCGCCGTGCTTTCCTATAAAGAATAGCACCCAATTTAATCTCGCTCCTGAGATGATCACTATGAAGAAAAAAGAAGATCTAAAGAGTGAAAAATACAGAAATGAAGAAACCCTTGCGGAGAAAGAACCAGATCTGAATTTGAGTGGGAAATTAAATGCATTTTCAAATTTACATGTCAGACCGACAATACATATGTCAGAAATTCAAATTTTTTAAAAAGAACAGAAAATAAAATTTAAGATGAGTTGACACAAATATCCGACACTCTGACATATATACTCTCCAGTTCCAATGAGTATTTTAAAATTGCATTTAATGTTATTCAAGTGATTCAAGCTGTTTAATATTACGAAATTTTAGACTATATTCTACATTCTTAGTATTCAAGTATATTTATATTATATATATATATAAATATATACTTATACAATAAATAAATTGATATATTATTATGTATCATTTAAAATATATTCATAGTCTGTTTATTATTATTATTTTCTTAATTACTCGAGTATTTAGTTTTCATTTCCTAGTATCAATGGGATATTCTTTATTATTTTATTAATATTTGAAGAATATTCTAATATTAAACCTGATTATCATAATTAAATTAGTCTTGTTCTTAATTATTGCAGTAATTATTCTACATTTGTATATATTAATGGGATTTTCTCAATTAATTTGTTATTATTTCAAGAATATTCATGTGTTAAACCTTATTATCAATATTAAATTAATACACACTATGAACATATTTTAAATTATACATAATAATACATCATTTTATCTAATATATAGTCATATATAGTTTTAATAATATATATATTAATATCATTTCCTTAATTACTTGAGTAATTAATCTTCTTTATATTAATGGGATATTCTTTATTATTTTCTTATTATTCCAAGAATATTCCAATATTAAACATGATTATGATAATTAATTTAGTTAATTATTTGAGTACTTAATTTACATTTGTATATATTAATGGGATTTTCTCAATTAATTTCTTATTATTTCAAGAATATTTCAATGTTAAACCTTTTTATCAATATTAAATTAATATATATTATTAAAACTATATATGGCTATATATTAGATAAAATCATATATTATTATGTATAATTTAAAATATGTTCATAGTGTGTTTATTAATATTATTTTCTTAATTATTCGATGTTTGTTTTGCACACATATATAAACACAATCATAAATTTACACACGCATTACAAGAACTTACAAAAACACATATGCACACACATGCACAACCCTAAACCAAACTGAAGAAATATGTTGCTTCTTTATTGAAAACATCATGTTCAACGCATGTATGATATATGTACTCAATCTGTGTGTATGTAACACATTGAATTTACATGTGTAATATTTATATTAAGCTTGTTGGGAGCAAACCCTAAACCCTAAACCCTAAACCCTGTGTATACATGTGTGTACAAAAATAATTTTTCAACACTCTCTCTTCACACCATGCATGATCCATCCTAAACCCTAAACCCTAAACCCTAATATGTAACACAATGAATTTACTCATGTAATATGTATGTATGTCTGTGTGTATACACGTGTGTATGTATATATGTGTACTCTGTATGTATATATGTGTACTTTCTCTTCTCTCATACATACACACCATGCATGATCCATGTTAATATGTACTGTGTCTCTTCTCTCAAACATACACACCATGCATGATCTATAATATGTACTCGGTCTCTTAATATTATGTACTAATATGTATGTATGTCTGTGTGTATAATACACACCATGCATGATCCATAATATGTACTGTCTCTCTTCTCTCATATACTATGTATGTATATCTGTGTATAATATGTGTAAGTATATATGTGTACTAATATATGCAATGTGTACAAAAATAATTTTTCAACACTCTCTCTTCTCTCATACATACACACCATGCATGATCCATCCTAAACCCAAAACCCTAAACCCATGTAATATGTATGTATGTCTGTGTGTATACACGTGTGTATGTATATATTATGTGTATTAATATATGCAATGTGTATGTATGTATTGATACACATGAAACTTTAACACTCTCATGGACACACACATGTTAAATCCCTGCATGATTTATATTTTTGGGGTGTATGTGATACACCCACGCACACGCACGCGCTAATAATATAATGAAAGAATATTCGTTTAGGGCGAATCTATATTTTTATTCTTTTTAGGGTTTAAGTATATTCTCAGAAGGAATATTCTATTAGGGTTAATATATATATTTAATTCCTTTAGGGTTTAGGTATATTCTTAGGGTTTCAAGAGGCGGCGGCGGCTGTGCACACAGGTGAGATGTGTGTGTGTGTGTGTGTGTGTGTATGTATGTATGTATATATGTATAGGAGTGTGCGTATAATTTATTTATTAGTTTTATCTCTCGCACACACACGCACACTCCTGTGTATGTATATGTGTGTGTGGGTGTGTGTTTGTTTATCTGTATGATTTTATTTGTTTCGCTCACACACGCATACACACGATATACATATACACATATATATATATACCTATATACATATATACATACATATATTATGTGTACCAGTATCTATAAATTTTTTTTTATTGATCTATCTCTCCCACACACACGCACACTGCTTTACACACACACACACACACACACACACACACACACACACACACACATATATATATATATATATAATCAATGCATATTAACAAATAGTATACAACACTAGTTTATATATATGCTTATATATTCATATGGGTTATATATCTATATACACACATATATATAGTGTGTGTTTATCTGTATAATTTTATTTATTTATTAGTTTTATCTCTCGCACACACGCACACTCCTGTGTATATATGTGTGTGTGTGTGTGTTTGTTTATCTGTATGATTTTATTTGTTTCGCTCACACACGCATACAACAATATACATATACACATATATATATATATACATATACATACATATATTATGTGTACAGTATCTATATAATTTTTTTATTGATCTATCTCATACACACGCACACTGCTTTACATATATATATATATATATAATCAATGCATATTAACAAATAGTATACAAACTAGTTTATATATATGCTTATATATTCACAGACTCTCTCTTTTCTCTATGGATTATATATCTATATACACATATATATATGTGTGTGTTTATCTGTATAATTTTATTTATTTATTAGTTTTATCTTTCGCACACACACGCACACTCCTGTGTATATATATGTGTGTGTGTGTGTTTGTTTATCTGTATGATTTTATTTGTTTCGCTCACACGCATACACACGATATACATATACACACATATATATACCTATGTACACACATATATTATGTGTACCAGTACTGTATAATTTTTTTATTTATCTATCTCTTGCACACACACGTACACTCCTATACATACATACATACATATATATATATATATATATACACACACATATATATATGTGTGTGTTTTTATCTGTATAATTTTTTTATTTATTAATTTTATCTCTCGCACACACGCTAAGCCCCTCGAGCGGCGGGATTAATCCCGCCGCTATAGGTTGGCCTCGGCGGCGGGATTAATCCCGCCGCTAGGCCATGGCGGCGGGATTAATCCCGCCGCCATGGCCTCGAGGCTGGCGGCGGGATTAATCCCGCCGCTCACCCATGCCCTGCGCGGAATGCGGCGGGATTTATCTCGCCGGCAATGGCCTGTGTGAAGGCCCTAATGGGCGGGATTAATCCCGCCGGATTCCGCGCAGGGCATTTACAGGGGATGGGCGGCGGGATTAATCCCGCCGCTCATGAGGCTAACCGAAGAGCCTGCATGAAAGATCCTGCACGGAAGGCTAACCGAAGAGCCTGCATGACATGTCCTGCGCGTAAGGCGGCGGGATTAATCCCGCCGCCCAGGGAATTCACACAGGACATGAACGGCGGGATTAATCCCCCCACGCTCATGCCCTTCGCGGAGGGCGGCGGGATTAATCCCGCCGCTCAGGCACTTCCGCAGGATATAAGCGGCGGGATTAATCCCGCCCCCACCCATCCCTGTTCAAAATGCCGCAGCCAATATATATGTGTGAGCGCATGATTTACGAGAGGGCGGCGGGATTAGTCTCTCCGAACCTTCATTACCCGGTGGCGGGATTAATCCCGCCACCCTTCTTTTTTTCCTCCATTGGTATGTTGAATCAATCCCGACTAACTCTGTCTGAGACGGAGAAGGTTTACAAAATACCAATGGAGGGAACTGAGAAGGGTGGTGGGATTAATTTCACCATCCCTTACATGGTGGGCGGGATTAATCCCGCCGCGTACGCATGCCCTGCGCGGAATCGGGCGGGATTTATCCCGCCGCCATTGGCCTGCCTGAAGGGCCTAGGCGGCGGGATTAATCCCGCAAGATTTCGCACAGGGCATTGGCGTTCGGCGGGATTAATCCCGCCGACTAAGGCCCGAGTGAAGGGCCTGGGAGGCGGGATTAATCCCGCCGGACGCCAATTCCCTGCGCGGAATCGGGCGGGATTTATCCCGCCGCCATTGGCCTGCCTGAAGTGCCTAGGCGGCGGGATTAATCCCGCCCGATTCCGCGCAGGGAATTGGCGTCCGGCGGGATTAATCCCGCCGCATAGGGACCGAGTGAAGGCCCTGGGCGCGGGATTAATCCCGCCGAGTCTTCAATGCCTGTTGGAGGAATGAATCCCGCCACCCTTCCTTTTTTCTCCATTGGTGAGTCGGACCAATCCTAAACGTTTCTGTCTGAGACGTAGAAGGTTTTCAACATACCAATGGAGAGAATTGGGAAGGGTGGGGAAATTCATTTAACCATCCTTACATGGTGGGCGAGATTAATCCCGCCCCTTTCTGGAGTCACTGAAGGGGTGTGAGAAATAAATCCTGCCCAGTTCTCTCTGAGACCGAGAAGGGTGGCAAGATTAATTCCGCACTCCCGTTCAAGGCCTCCAGAAAGGTGGCGAGATTAATCCCGCCCACTCTTTCAGGAGGCATTGAAGGGGTGGCGAGATTAATCCCGCCACCTTCCATGTGAATATATATGTGTATTAGTATATATAAGTTGCATATCTCATTTTATTTACTTTTATCATCTTATCATAATATTTCGAGTAAAAGCTAGGAATCTATGTAAAACTGTCCAGAGCTCACATTTGTGGTGGTTCTAAAACGAAATGTTATCTTTCTTTTGCACTAACACAAATGTGAGCTTCGGACAATTAATTACATCTACTTCTCTCTGTGTATTATTTTTGTATATTCGGGTTTATACAAGTGTGTGTGCGTTTTTATATATTTGTATTCATAGTGTATTATTTTGCAGAAGGACGATTTGATCAAACAAGGAGATCGAGTCATTAGTATGGAGTCGTCGTCAAATTCTGGGTAAGAATTAAAATAAAATCTGTTATACTCGGATACTTGAACTAATCATTTTTGTATTCAGATGTGGAATTGAGGTGACATTAAAGACAAGAGCAGGAGAAGAGATGGGCAGGGGGATTCTGGAATCAACTTGGCCATATTTTAAGATAAATGGGAAGCGCATTGGAGCAACCATGGCTGCTGTCAAATTAACCTCTGTCACATCTCATGGACAAGCAAAACAATGGAAAGTAGATTCGCTAGTCAAGCACCCGAAAGCAGGCTGCGAACCCAGATTGGACGATTCGACACATATGCCTTGTTCCATCCAATGTCACGTTCTCGGATCCAGAGGTCGTCAGTTACAACATTAATTTCGGGTGGTTTTGTCGACTTGTGGATAATGACGTTCACGTGTTCACTAATGATGTTGACCTTGGAGTTCTTCTTCAACTCAACGAAAGCCCATCTATGGAGGGGATCCATCTGGATGTCTACTTCGAAATCTTCAGACTCATCGAGTAGGTGTATTGTCAGGAGATATTGCTTCACAATACAGAAAATCAGCAAGTGGAGCAATCTTCCCTCTTACATTGAAGAAGAACACAGCGACATCATAATGGAGATTGAGAGGGTGGCTCGGTCTCAGGTTCTCTACAGATCACGTTCAATTTGCTTAGGAGCTTTGGGAGCTGGAAGAGTGTGCCGAGAACACTAGAACAGCTGCAGTCGGGGATCACACATGTTGATTCGGATCGCAAAAGAAAATCATCAATCGTTTTGTCAGCTGCACCTGTGGCATCTCATGCTGCAATAAGTCACAAGGAAATGATGTTGGATGATAAGATTTATCCTTGTAGGGTTAAATATTGCAGCGTCAACCCAAACTTCAATTACAGGCCACTCAACCAGGAACGTGTAGCTGAGCTCATGGAGAAGATGAAGGACGACAATTCTTATACCGTTCCACATAATGCTGTTTTGTGTCCATACTATGAAAGAAGGAAGGGCTGACAAAGTCTGGATCACAACACCAGAACAACTCATGAAGATTCAGACGGAGAATAAAAATCTATCAAGTACTACATCATTAGTGGCCAGCACACAATAACGGCAGCCCAACGACTTCTCGATGAACACAACAAAGGAACGATGGCAACAAAACTTTCCGAGCATACCCGTGAGAAGCTGACAAAAAGATCGGCGTTTTTAGCTAAGCCGAATCTCACAATCGAGCAGTACCATAAGTTATCGGCGGAATGGGACGCTGCCGACACCAACCACTACAACAGCAAAATATGGGAGAAGTTTAAACACACGCGAGCCGTGTGGGAATCTCTTCAGCGACCACAAAGAGCTACCGCAGGGAATACACAATCTGCGGAATACCGGGTAAGCAAATTGTTTGGGCGGGATTTATCTCGCCGGTATATTAATCTGTCTTTTTCCTCAGAGAGTTGAAGAAATTGCAGCAGTTGATTTTGCCCAGGTGGGCGGGAAGGAAACATCCTTTCTGATGATGTTGATTTCTTGCCCCGAAGATAGGATCTTTGCCAAATGGTTGGGGATTATGGAATCCTTTTCAAAAGGAACACTGAAGAAGAAGCAGACAAGTGAAGGGGAGCCCTCAGAAAAGTCTGCAAAGAAACCCAGTAAGACGCCGAAGGCTAAGTCTGTTCAATCTACAAAGGATGTAGACAACGATTTCAAGCTCACATGGTTGAAGCCTTTAAATGGAACAACGATGGAGGAGATGGAAGTCTTGGCTGATTTGGTGATCGATGGCAAACTACAAATTAATAACAGCAGCCCAACCTCTCCTTTTCATCTCAAGGCAATGGAGTTGAAGACGGTCAGGCATTTCAAGGAGTGGTTGGGAATACACTGCCACAAACTGGGTTGGACCTCGACTTCAACATATGAAGAGGTCAGCAAATATTTGCATGTGACGAACGATGATATGCTTGTCGAATGGGTGAACCAATCGGAAGATCTAGGCAAGAATCTATTGCACGCCAACGCCAAAAAGGAGAACATTGGGATGACGCCTTCTCTTATGGCAGTCCTTCAGCAGCGGAGAACCGAATTGAACCTTATAAAGGAGGATGCTACGAATCACGACAAGCCCTACAGATGTTTGTTGTTAGATTCGGAGACTTTATGGGGTAACATCACTGCTTGTAGGAAACCGTTTCAATTGTTCGTGATGGATCGGCGGGTGTCAAAAAATCTTTCGACAGATAGGGCACTAGAGGATCTGGTGGAGAAACTTAGCCGTGCAAGCATATACATAGAAGGTATTTATTATTGAATTCATGCTTGCGCTCTTCACTGATACCTACTTTTTCAGGTATTTATTTCTTGATTCTTGCTCATGTCACCGATACTTTTGCCTTCGCCTTCGCCAAGAAGAATAGACATCGTTGGACAGGATTTTATATGAACGATGCTAATCCCAAGTGCATTGATACCGTTGTTCACTTGGTTGTTAGGAATGCGCCAAACAATTTCAAGCTTCCAAATGACTGGCCAGGCATCTGTTTGCACTCCAACGGCCCTGAACCTCCATCCGATACACCGATAGGTATGAGTGACGTATTCGGCAATGTACGTTATCCAAACATTACAAGTCAAGCGGCACGGAGCATCGTCAACTTGATTAGGGGTCCTCACAGTGATGCGTGGGTTTTTGACTACTGCACTAGGGGGTCCGTCTTGAAGGAGTGTTACCTTCGGCATACATGTGTGTTTGCCGTTGAAAAGGATAAGACCATGGTTGAGGACCTGAACAAGTGGATAGATTGGGTCTCAACTGAGTACCCCAACGAATCCATAAAGGCGTATTTGAGAAAGTTCCCTCCAGATAAGTGCGATAGCTCTGAAGGTGAATCTGGTTCAATCTCGGAGTCTGAGAACGAACTTCAATCAGATATTAGACCGGAAGTTATCTCGAGGAGTACAGAACATTCGCACACTCCAGGACCCATGGAAACATCAATAGAAGATGCAGAAGATCTTGAACCATCTCACAAGCGGCTTAGACCTTCTTCGCCTCACTCAGAAGGTAATAGCGAAGAAGAATTGATAATGAATTGATAGAGTGATGAATAGTTGTAAATGAGTGTAACATAAGGCATTTTTGTATATTTCTTTTATATTTACAGAAAATAAATTCTCAAGGATTAATGAAGCTTTTAGTTCAAACATGGGTCACACATTAACAAGGTAAATAATATACCTTGATAATTTTAAGGTCAGCTAATTATCATTTTGCAGATGTAATGAAATAATTGAGAACATGGATTTTCAGCATTGCATGAGGTAAGAGAGGGGTTTGGCGACAATTTCTTGTGCCACATGTCAGAATGACAGAGTTCATGCAGGAAATGGATAATAATGCAGCTCAAAACATCGTTACCATGGGGGCCACTTCATCATCATTTTTATTGGCTTCAATTCCGAAATCAATTTCTTCAGCGCATGCAATATCTGAATCTTGTAAGGATGATGTACAATTAAATGATGAAGGGATAGGCAACGAGATAGTGGCAACGGATAAATGTGAAAGGGAGCAAACAAGTGATTTGCAAAGTATTCAAGAGGCAACGCTATCTCATGTTACTCATGGCCATATTGTGTTGTTGGATGTCAATGGTGTTCTGCTTCATCGACAAAGGCCCCAGGATAGAAAAAAGAAATCAAAACAAGGAGATTTCATTCCTTGTCATGGTAAATTTCGATATGATTATTTTCGTCCAGGGTTGGATCGTCTCTTTCAAAAAGCTTAAGGAGATGGATGCGCTTGTGGGATTTGGTCATGCATGCAAATTCATAACTTAACACCGCTGTTAAATTTACTTAAGAAACATTGTAGTGTTGCAGAAGAGGTGATTCGTAAAGATTGGATTTTTGACCAGCGAATGTGTCATAAACCTCTTGAATTTCACAATATAAGAAAGGAAAGCAAAGCCATACTTTTCAAGAATGAAAGAATAATGGGACTCATGGGGAGATCAGTCGCTTAAGGATAACGAAGAATGCACATATCTTAGTAGCCTCAGAAGGCTATGCTCAACCAAAACATGCTTGTATTCATCCAATCACTTTCGATCCATATTCTGATACCGATATCATGGATGAGCTAGTGAACTACTTGGATACGTGCCTCAGAAAGAAGAATCTCGAAAATTTTGTGAGCAGTATCCACCGTATCATACATTTCCTGAAGCTTTTCTTCTCGTGATATTGAATTTTATAAAATGAAGGATAGCAACCGGGCGCTTTATAATATTATTCTTAAGGAACGTCAGTTTTAGATGAGCCTTTATGCAGACTTCTCTTATCAATCTTATGTATTAACAAGGATGGCAACTCCCAATTGCATTCGTGAGAGTGTTAAGTGTGGCAACAACATCAAGATATTGACCAAATGATTTATTAATCCGGAGAGTGATGATTTAACAAAAATGAAAAGATTTCTTTGTATGATAGAAAAGTATTTATAAAAAATTAACATGTTGATAAGAAAATGATTTCATTTGTAATTATGTTTGATAGTATTTTTTCATTATTGTAAATATTTTTAGAATAATATGAATATTCTAAGATATTTAGGAATATTCCTTATTAAGTAAGGTTATTGAAGGATTAATTAATTAATTAATTAATATTAAGGCTTAATTACATATTAATTAAATGATTAATTAATAATTAAAACTTAAGTATTAATTAGTAATTTATTTTATATTCCCATTTTCACGTATCATGCCCACTTTAGTTACAACGTGCATTACTGTCGCTAGCTCATCAAACATTATGTGGAAGGTTGTGCTTCCTCCTAAGCCGAACCGGATCCCTCTCTGCTCGTTTGGCTAATCACCAATTTTGTTGATTGATGAATTGCCTAGCTCTCTCGGTGAATCCCAACTTCTCCACTTCTCCACTTCTCCCTATGAAAGGTTGAAGAATTCGTCCATGCGCAATTGTCTCTTGACCCGCCGAACATTAGGCTGGCCAATCAACTCCTTGAACCTAGAATACCTGGTGACACGAGTTATGTTGTCCTCTCCTAGCCTTCGATGGACACGCGTACCTCGTGGATGAGTACTCACCTATTTTGCTTTGTTCAATCCATCGTCATGGTGGTTGAAGTATTGCACTGTACATCTCCTTTTGGGTACTGTTGACGTGGCATCTTCATGACGTCCTCTGAGGTGACTGGCACGACTATCCCTACGCCCAAATATGCAATGATGGCTCCTTCTGACCATCATTGCCTTTGTAGTACGTGCCTCACGTGTGCAGTCCATCCTTATGGACCATGTGACCCTATGAGTTGGTCACATGTGTGTTTGGAAGTCATCCTCTCGGCTACACTGTCTTTCCTACTGCACTTCCTTGGGTTTCCTTCGTGGTGGCTACTTTTCCCCGGGGGTTTTGGTCTGAACTTCATCTGGGTGGATGTTCGGCCCACATGGTTACTCGGCTATTTGTCATAATGCTTGTCTGTCATTACCACTCGTTGTGACCCTGATAGTGTCTGGTGAAGCCCACCCTGGTCTTAACTGTAGGGCCTTTCCAATTTGTCCCTCCTCATTGAGGCCTCTCGTCACTAGTCCCACGCGTCCCACCCTTGGGGCTTGACGCCTCACTCTTATCAGGGATTGTCCCTGCCGGAGCTCTTCCCTCCCCTGCTTCAGTAGCTGATCTCTGATCGACTATGGCTATGGGTATACTCAGTTGAGGCCAGGGCTGAAATGGGGCTGTCGGTTGAGTTCACTACCGGGCTTGAATCAGGCCCACTCAGATGGTGCTGTTGTCTAGCTGTGGTGCGTCCATGTGGCTCCTCCGGAGTTGCAAAGGCAGTCGGTGAACTAGTCCTTGTGCTCTTGCCTGTGTTCATATTGTTTCGGGCTTCAGGCGCTCCCCCTGCAACCCTCAATCTGCTAGTGCGGTGCCTGCCCTGGGGTGCTCCCACCCTACTCAGCTTGAGCCTGATGGGCGAGCGCAAGGGACCAAGAAGCAAATCAAATCCCCCTCCTATGTGCATGTCAAGGATGACGACGTTTACCCAAAATTTGACCTCTTGGATCTCGATTTCTACTACCCTTAAGATACCCTTGGTGTTACCTCAACTTGATTCGCCATCCGTACCTGGAAGGGAGTCGGCTTCGAGGTTGGCATATTTAGCTCACGATGAAGTTTTGTTGACATGATGTTCACCGCCGACCCACCGTCTATAATCACATTGTTGATTATGCGGCCCACCATCCAAACCAAAATGGTTGGCACGTCATCCACAAAGTCTATTGTGGTTGCGGTGCCTTTGCCGAGGCCGGGCTGATCCTCGTGGCCAAAGTGGCGTTTCTTGTCTTGTTGAGGCCCTGGCCTCTCCTCTGTTGGAGGTGAGACGTTTTTGTCTCCTCGCTGCTCCCCTCTATCCTCGGCCTTAGTCGGGCTTTGCCAGTTCTGTAACGGTTGGTACGCTAGTTTGCTTTATTACCACCACTTCAACATTGAGGGTTTGCTACCCGTTCTTTCTTGTAGTGCTTTCATGTTCTCTTGGTTCTACTTACGTGCAGTCGGTTTGTTTCTTTTGCTAGGGGGAGTTGTGGTATTTTGTTTGTTCCGTCGTCCCGACTAGTAGCACTACTATTACTTGATTTATTTGCGGTGTTGGGATTAGTGTTGGGCTGGCAAGGGTCTGACCGTTCGCCGCCCTTGCGGGGCTGGGCACTTGCACTTCCAACATGGGTTTAATTAATGATACCTAGGAGCACCAATAGAGTGGGTGTGGACCACCACAAAGCATTCACATCATCTCCTACGCCGCTTTCCCTATTGTCGTACCTAGGTCGGTAGGGCTACCGCTTTCAAGAGCGGGACCTATGACTCTAGTCTTCTGATCATGACCTCTTGCGAGGTTGGTTGTTCTCTTCCATCTTACGCCCATAACTCTGCTAACTGTCTACGTCCCCCTTTGTTTTTCGTTCCACTGTCAATGTGACTGCTTGCGATAGCCTATTGCTCAGAAGTTCAGCCAATAGCAATCGTCTGTGTTGTGGGACCGTGGATGTTACATACCTGGCAGTACTTGTCCCCATGTGCAGTGTATCCCATTTGAGCCAATGTTGCAGTTAAGTCTTCCTTCCACATTGCCACCTAGTGGGTTTCCCTTCGTTGTGATTGCTTGTGCTCCCTAGCCCTTGACTATCTCTCCTTTTTGGTAGGTTTTCCTTATCCTGGTGGTGTTGTTCGCCCCTTCGACGTCTGATTTGTCCTACGTCTTCCTCTCCTTGCATCTCTCAGCTTCCCGCTTTTCCGCCTTCTTGGCATACCAGAGTAACTTGTCGAACGTTCAGTCATCATTTAGTCCGATCCACTTGCGAATCTCCGATCGCAGTCCATTTCGGTACCACATTTTCTTTGTCAGGTCGACTGGGGCATCCCTTACCCGAGCAATTGCGGATTGTATATTCTTCAACCGACTTTTTCACTTTCTATTACAAGCTCATTAGCTTATGGATTACCTTTTCCTCACTCTTTTCCTCCTAGAAGGTATCTAGAAACGCCCTCTATGTGGTTTTCCAGCGAGCTCCTTCGTTTGCCTCATGGAATCGCATCCACCAGGCGAGTGCCATTTTGTCTAGGGTGCATGTGAATGCAGTTAACTTCTTGTGGTTGTCGATCATGCTTCTCAATTCACATTATTACTATGCTTTCCTACATCCGATTGAGTGCGCGGGCTAGTAAGGTCACCGGATCAATTCTCATGACGTCCCATTAAGCATGGGAGGTGCTCTGATCCAGACCCTCTGCTTTGGACGTGTTGTAGTCTATGTCTCAGTATTCTACGGTACCTTTCTCCTCCCTCGTGCCCCCGTCCTCCGGTTGAGGGTGGGTGACAAGGACAGCTCCTCTCGGTTGTCCCTCAAGGGCCCCTTTCGTGAGATCAGCCTACTAGTTGGTGATGTGGCATACCTTGGTTGGACGGTATCCCCTCATCCAACGAGTGGCTTTGTAGGATCGTGCAACTTTGCGAAATCCCTTCACAGCATCGAGACGGTCGTGGTTGACGGGGTGGATCCTCCTCGCCCTGAGACAGCCCCTTGTCTCATGGTGGTTGCAGCTCTGCTGTGCACCCTTGCATAATTCCCTTGCAAGTTCGATATAGTCTTGGTCGCTCTAGTGGATTTCCCTCACCCTGGGATGGAATCCCCTTGTCCCTCACCTAGAGTGACCAATGTGTGGTTCCCCTTGCTGGCACCTCTCCCAATCCGTCAGCTTGTTGACATCCAGTCGCCTTTGCACAATTGGTTGTCCCATGTGTACTCCGGCCTTCCGAAGCCTCGAGTTTTCATTTTGGTAACCACCCTGGCATGTTGCATCATCCGATCTACTAAACTCCTGATGCAGAGGTTGTTTTGTTTGTAATCAATTGTTTTGTTTGTAATACGAGGGCCTTCCAGATGAGGCTCTTCCTCCCCTCTTTCTGGGCATCCCATGGTCCTTCCACCTTACCCTGGTGGGTGATAGCAGCCCTAAGTCTCCTACCTTACGTCCCACGTAGTGTTGGCCACATCAGACCTCCGGCTCTCGTCCCTCGTTGCTATCCGTGCTGATTTTGCCACCTCAAGATTCATGTCTCTAGTGCATGCCTTCCTTTTCCTGAGGTTCTTCTGCACATGATCTTCTCCCTTGAGGGTACACGTCGAACACAGGTTCGGCTCTTTGGTGTGGGGGCTCATCGTAGCCGTCACTTTTGCCTATGAGAGGGGGTGGAGAACTTCCATCGATCTGCCATCCATCCCACTCTACGTCGTAGGTCACTGCCAGGCGGTGTCGCCTATCTAGGTGCTACTCGTTCCCACATGCTCCTACACTGGAATGACATCTAGACATGCTATGGATTCTTCATACCTTTTTGCATCATCTGCGGCTTGCAACTGCCTCTACTGTTACTCTACCAGGTTTACCGCTTCTCGGAGGTTTGGCCATGTGGTGTTTGCATCGTTTCCTCAGGTAAGCGAGGCATAGGCCGATTGTGGCATTAGGGCTAGCAAGTTGGATGTCAATCTGGCCCAATTGACATGTGGTCAATGTATAAATTGCTTTTGGCCCTCACTGATCTCCAGTTGTTCAAATGAATTAATCCCAGCTCTCTTGTCTCTTCTTCAGGATGCAACCCTACTTGCTATGGTGAATTCCATTCGTGTGTAATTACTATCCCTCCGTGGTTGCCACAAATGATTGTCGGGAACTCCACATGCCATGTGTGGTGGTTCTATGATGTCTCAGTGGTTGCCAAGATGTTGTGGTAGCGTCCAGTCCCGAGGGTCCACCTCGGTGAGTTGGACTTGCCTTGGGGAGCACTGGAAGGTGTGAGATGGCCTCTACCCGAATGCTGTGAGGGTCTGTGTACATGTGAGGAGAGTTCTCCTAGGTGGGGTGTTTTCCCGCTCTAATTGTATGTTGTTGGACTAGGAGCAGGGCAGAGAAGAACAATTGGAGAAGGTGGTGGACAAAACTAGTAAATTTATATATATTGCTTGAGTTGCCCTAGAGAAGGTGGAGCAAAATACAAAGAAGAAGACGGACTAGAAGACCCCGACCCACTACAAGCCCTCTTGCTTATATAGTGGATCGGCTAGTGCTAGACCTTAGGTACAAGTGGCATGCTCACATTGGTATGCCGGTCTGTGCTAGCGTCCTGCCTGTAGCATTTATGCGCCTCCCTCACGTGTGTTGTCCCAAGTACCTTGGTAATGGATATGAACGATCGGATCTACGCATGGTTTAAGTGCTAACTGACAGTTGTTGTTGTCAGTCCGTACATGCGGCACTCTCATTACTCGGCCGCTCTGTCCCATTACTTGTTTGCGCTGGCTGGTGGTTTGATAGTGGTCAAACCACCGTCAACTAGACATCCCTACTAGAAGTAAGTCGCAAAGTTCATCCTCTTTACATGTACACAATAGCAAGGGGAATCATGTCAATGATGATAATGATGCTGTGGACAAATCACACATCCCAGCCACAAATGTGGTCTAAAACAAGGTTTGGATTGACTCCTTTTGAGTGGAAGCAAGTTTCATTTTCCCATAGGAGAACTACAACCTTGGGAGGAGAAGCTATACAAGGAACATGTTGGAGATCTTCCAACAATCATATGGAGTCCAGAATATGTTAAACAAGTCATGAGAATGAAGGCAAAGAAGCAGCTGATGAAGTCTCCAAATCACAAATGAAGGTAAGTGTTGCATCTAGTGCGGGCCCAAGTTCCTCGACAATGCCTCCAACTGAAGTTCCATTCTCCCTAGCAGAGATTCAACCTCTCGGAGTAGATATCATTCAGCAAACCTTATGACTTTGATTCCGAAGCTCTCAAAGTCTCGTGGAGTATATCATTTGGCTATGTGTGACATCGAGGAGTTGAGCAAGAGTTTCTTTGATGATTCATGTCCACCGAGTGACATGTACACAAAGGTTTGGAAGTTGCTTTTTGAACGACACTGGTTGACGGTGGCCCATCATCACGGCCAGCCGGCATGTCACCACCGGCACGGACGAGCGGCTGGACGAAGCACCGGATTAAGGGAGGTACTTCAGGTAGGACTGATGGCGACTGGTGTTAGGCGGCGGCGTAAGCGGGTGAAGATCCGATCGTCCAGACCAACTACCCAGGGTACGAAGGACAGCACGCGTGGGGAGGTGCATAAATATGACAGGCAGGACTCTGTCATCAGGCGGCAGACTAGTGGGAGAGCACACCTGTAGCTAGGATCTAGTGGTAGATACCCACTATATAAGCCGGAAGGCTGGTAGTGGGTCGGGGTCTTTGAGGAGTCAAGTTTGCGTCTTATATCTTGCTCCCCTGTCGGAGATAGTTTGTACTCAGACAGGCAATATATATCCATTTTCCTTCTATTCACCCCACCAGCGGGCACTCCCCGCTTGCCCAATTCCTGGGCCCCACAACACTCTCTACCCAGTCATCTCAGTAGAACCCCCTTACCTGTACACGGACCCTCGCAGCGTCCGGGTAGAGGCCATCCAATACTTCCCATTACTCCTGAGGTAAGGCCCGCGTACCGGCCAAACCCCCGGAGTTGGACGCCCTCAACAGCGTCCTTGCGACCACTGCAGCTTCCTGAGAAACACCACATCTAGCCTGGAGTCCCCGACGACCATTTGTGGCGACCATGGAGGGATAGGTAGTACACACAGATGGAGTTCACTGTAGCAAGTAGAGTGGCGACCCGACGAAGAGCCGGGATTAACTCATTCGAGCAAATAAGATTGACGAGCAATAGCTGACCAGGAGAATGTGACGGGCCAGCCGAGGGAGATTGATGGACGGCGGCGAGGCACCTCGGTTGCTGCAATCGGCCCCTGCCTCACCTACCCGAGGGAACGACGGTAACACCGCATGGTCGAATCTCCGAGCAGCGGTAAACTCCGCACACCCAGCAGAGGCGGTCGCACACCGCTGACGACGAAGAAAGATATGAAGGAACCGTAGCACGTCCAGATGACAATCCGGGCACGGCAGCATGCGGGTATGATCAACACCCGGACGGGCGACTTCGCCCGACAGTAACCTACGACGCAGAGTGGGACGGATGGCAAGACGACGAAAGCCCTCTGCCTCTTGACGTAGGCGAAAGTGATGGCCACAAAGAGCCCCATACCAACAAGTAGAACCAATGTTTGACGAGTACCCCCGAATGAGGAAACCTCGCCCAGGACAACCCAGGAGAGGGCAGGCCTGCGATGAAGGCAAAAGAATCTCGAGGGGGCAAAAGCAACACGGATAGCGACGAAGGACGTGAGCCAAGCGTGACCAGCGCCACGATGGAGGTAAGATAGGAAACCCAAGGCCATCGTCACCTATCAGGGTGACACAGGGGGCCGTGTCTGCCCGAAAAGAGGGGAGGAAGAGCCTCATCGGGAAGCCCCTGTAGGGAGGGGCATCGATTGCCAACAACGCAACCTCTGCACCAGGAGTTCAGCCGATCGGACGCAGTAGGTCAGGGTGGTTACTAGGATGAACCCAAGGCTTCGGAAGGCCGGGTACACCTGGGGCGACCGCCTGCATGGAGGCAATTGGACGTCGATGAGCTGACGGACTAGGAGGAGGCACCAGAAAGAGGGGCCGCACAGTGGCTACCTTGGAGAAGGGACGAGAGGAATTCGTCCAAGGGCAGGAGAGATTCGCCCGAGCGACTAGTATCGCACCAGCCCCGCGAGGGAAATCCGCCAGGGCACACGCAAAGCCGCAACCATTACCAGACGGGGGATACCGTCTCGAGGCGAGTGAATCGCCCCATCGATCACGACCGTCTAGACGTCGCAGGGGAATTGGCGCACGGTCATACAAAACAACTCGCTGGAGGAGGGAAAACGTCCAACCAAGGTAAGCCTGCCACCAACCGTCAGGTTGGTCCCGCAGCGGGGGCCCCCGAGGGACAGCCGGGAGAAGCCCGTCCTCATCACCACCCTCAACGAGGGCAAGGCCGCAGGAAGGAGAAAGGTGCCCGCAGAATACCAGGCGTGGACTACACCACGACCAAAGCGGAGGGTCTGGATCGGAACAACTCTCAGGCACAACGGGACGCCATGGGAGCCGACCCGGTCACCTTATTAGCCCAAGCGCTCAATCGATGCAAGAGAGCACTGTAACAGTGCCCTTACTCGCGTTCCGTGGAGCGAAGGGGGAAGACGCAGACCAACACGTACACAAGTTCGAATAGGTGTGTGAACTCGGAGTGTGAACGACAATCACAAGAAGTTGAGTGCCTTTGCATGCACTCTGGACAAGAAGGCACACGCATGGTGGATGCGATTCCATGAGGGAACGAAGGAGCCCGCTGGGAAACTGCACGAAGGGCGTTTCTGAATACCTTCCAGGAAGAAAAGAGTGACGAGGAGGTGATCCACAAGCTAACGAGCTTGAAACAGAAAGCAGAGAATCGATTGACGAATACACGGTCCGTATTGGGGTATATCACCAGGCTGAGAAACACCCAGTTGACCTGACCAAGAAAATGTGGTACCGAAAGGGACTACGGCCGGAGATCCGCAAGTGGATCAGCCTAGATGACGATCGGACGTTCGACAAGTTGCTCCGATACGCCAGGAAGGCCAAAAAGCGGGAAGCTGAAAGATGCCGAAAGGAAGGCGCAGGACAAATCGGACACAGAAGGGACCAACGGCACCACCACAGACGAGGATGACCTCTCGGATGTCCCCAATCCGACCTGGAGGGTAAGACATGAGGGGACCAGGGAGCACGCGCAGTCCCAACGAAGGGGGACTTACAGAGCGGTCACAAAGCAGGAAGACCTAGCGGTGACCCTTGCTCAATTAGGATACATACGCAGCAAGGACAGGTATTGCAAAGTGTGTAATGTCCATGGATTCCACAACACAGACGATTGTTACCAGCTAACCAAGCTCCTAAGCAGCACGCCACTCCAGGCCGGCGCCTGGGCCGTTGAACGACAGGAGGCGGATCACCTGGGGGACCAACGGTATGGGAGCCGTAGTGGGGGCCAATTCCGCCACAGATGCATTAGGAGACCACGACCAGAGGTCGCATTCCTGGGAACGACAACAAAACGACCCAGTACGACGACAGAGATAACGGTCGAAACGCCGAGAGTTGATATGCACGCTGTGCAGCGAACACCATCCACTGTATTGATGCCCCTGGATCCGATGCTCAAACCCATGCTGGAAGCACATGTACCAAAAGCCACAGGGATGGCCGAGGGACCAGCCTCGGCCACAGCAGCACTAGGTTCCACACCACAGCCCACCATGTAGAAACGTCAACCCCCGAGCTGCAATGTGGGCAATCACGAGATCCCAAGCCCAACAGACCAGATGACCATCAACTTGGGAGGAAGACAACGGGGAGTCCATGAAGGGAAGTGGCAGCCCCTGGGAACCAGGCCAATGGGAGCAAAAATGTGTTGAAGTGGAGGCGGCTGCAGAACAGGTAAGACTGGCACAAGGCGCAGAGGCTAGGGGGGCAACGGGGATGCACGAGGCCCTCGCTGGGAAGATGCGAGAAACCCACGTGTCGGTAACCTTAGGGGAACTACTACGGTTATCCCCAGGGCTGTATGAAGTCCTCACCAGAACTTCATGGAGCTGCAGTCACGGCCCCAAGGGTCGCAACAACAGCGGTAGACTTTGTGGACGATGTACCGCCATACCTGTTCAGATGGCAGGACGTACAATCCACAACGTAATCATAGATGGGGGATTAGGTGTGAACCTCATGTCCACAGAACTCCATCAACAACTGGGAATGCCACCTCCGGAGCCCTCACCCTTCCTCATACGCATGGCGAACCAAACCAAGGTGGTCCCTAAGGGAATCATGAAGAAGGTAAGCATCAGGATCCAGAGCATCAAGTTCCTAATAAACGTGGTCGTCCTCGACATGCACGCCAAAGGGGGTTCGATTTACTCCTAGGCCGGCCGTGGCTCCGGGGTGCAAGGGTACAACACGATTGGGAGAAGCAACGGATTCGGTTTCCCGTCAAGGAGGGAGTCATATCCGTCGCTCCAAGACAAGTCCCGGCGCCACCCTCGGAGTCCCGACCCCATGAATACCATCTCCCGGACTAGGGGAGGGGCTGGATGATGAGGAGGAAGCGGCCATCCTGGCGTGCTTGCCAGAGCTATTCATCCTAGGAGAGGTGGATCCTCGATAGGAAGTACGAGAGTCGGTCGCTACATACCTAATGACTTAGTTAGAAACCAATGTAGACACTTCGGAAGCTCAAATCTCGAAGTGGCCTTTCTGTGGAAGGAAATAATGAGTCTAGCCCCTCGGCCCAGGAAGAGTCCCGTAGCAGAACAATGTATGGGTGGAACATAATGCCCGAAGCAGCAGTCAAGCAGGTCAACATAAACTCCGACAAAAACCTCCGACTAGTAAATATTAACGCTCACATCGGAGCACAGCTGGAAGAGCAGATCACCGACTGTCTTCGAAGATACAGAGAAATATTCGCTTGGATCTATCACAACCTAAGGGGGTACCGCCGGAATTGTGTCAGCATCGAATTAAACTGAAACCCAACACTCGACCCAGCCGGCAACAACGCTACTACATCAACTCGAACTACACCCAAAAGGCCAAACAAGAGATCGACAAGTGTCTCGAAGCGGACATTGTCTACCCCATCGAAAACCCAGAATGGCTGTCACCAATTGTGATCATGCCGAAGAAAGATGGCTGGCTAAGAATCTGCATAGATTACCGAAGGCTGAATGCCGCCACAGAGAAGGACCCGTTCCCTATTCCATTCACAGAGGCCATCCTAGAAGACGTAGCAGGCCATGAGATGTACTCGTTCATGGACGGCTTCAGTGGATACAATCAGGTGAAGATCGTAGCAGCCGACCAGGCCAAAACTGCCTTTATCACGGATTGGGGAGCTTAAGCCTTCAGAGTTATGCCGTTCGGGCTTTGCAACGCTCCAGCCACGTTTCAAAGGTTGGTCCAGCGGGTATTCCCAGACAACCTCACAGATTTTGTCCGGGCATTTCTGGACAACTTCACAGCTTACGGACCAGCGGAAGACCATGTGATGCATTTGGAATGGGTATTCCGGCGCTACAAGGAATATGGGATATCCCTCAACCCCTCAAAGTGCGTATTTGGCATGACTGCGGGGAAGTTGCTAGGGCACATCGTTTCTAAGGAAGGCATCATGGTGGACCTAGGTTCAGTACAAGCACTGGCCGAAATGCCCCCTCCACAGAACATCACGGAACTCCAAAGGTTCCTGGGGAAAGCAGGGTTCTATCGTAAGTTTATCCGGAAGTATGCGGATAGGGCCCAACCAATGACGAAATTACTCACCAAGGAGCTCCGTACGAATGGACCACCCACTGGCAAGCAGCCTTCAAAGACATAAAGTGCCAACTGGTAGAAGCGCCCATCCTCATCCCACCGATTGGAACCGCCAGTTCCACCTGCAAATGGATGGCTCAAGCATAGCGGCAGGCGTGTCCTATCGCAAGAGGATAACGAGAGCATGCTTCGACCCATAGCATACGGGAGTCGACTCATGACGCCAGCCGAACGCAACTACTCGGCGACCGACAAAGAATGCCTGGCAGTCATTTACGGGGTATCCAAGTTTCACCACTACCTTCTGGGCAATCACTTCATATTGATTGTAGATCACCACGCCCTATTGTACCTCGTAAACGAACCACAGCTCACCGGGAGGCCGGCGCGGTGGATACTCCTCTTGCAAGAGTTCGAGTTTACTGTAATCCATAAGGCAGGTAAACTACACGTATCACCAAACCTCCTCTCCCGAATAACGAGCGGCAAACCAGCGGAAACCGCCGATCTACTCGACATACCAAACGTTGGCCTATTCGGGACAACCATTGATCAAGACACAATACAACAAACCATCGAACCAAGAAATGGCTTGGACATCCCAGAGTGGCAACGACCAATACGGCACTACCTCATTAGCGGGTTACACAGCCTCCCCGACACATCGGCGACACATCGACAGAGCTTGGCTCGGAGGTGTTTACCATTCCAGCTAATCAGGGATAGCTCTACAAGCAGGGGAGGGATGACATACTCCGGCGATGCCCACTGGCCTGGGAAATCCCCGAGATTGTTGAGGCAGCTCACGCAAGACCAGAGGCAGGACACTTCAGGGGAGACAAAACAGCCAGGAAGATCCTACAAACTGGACTCTGGTAGCCAACCATCTTCCGGGACGCCACCAAGGTAGCAAGGAGCTGTACCGATTGTTAGCGAATAGGCAAACCCACAGCAGGCCAAGGCATGGAGTACCACCCCTCGGCAGGAATGGCGGCATTTAAGAAGTGGGGCTTGGACTTTGTAAGACCTATCAACCCAAAGGCCCACACAACACACTCTAGGTACATAGTAGTGGCAACGGACTACGCCACAAAATGGGTGAGGCGAAGGCACTCAAGGACGCAACGACAGGACAGACAGCAAGGTTCATCTATATAGTTACCACAAACGTGACAGAAAAACAACAGCATTACTTAATCATCTTTTGGTAAATATCGGTTTTATTATAAAATAAATGTGTTGAGTGAATAAAACTTTGAAACTGACATTTATAAGTTTAATAACTGAAAGAATATACAAACATCCTGACACGGTTCGGATGCCCGCTGAGCTGGTTTCTGACCAAGGAAGCCACTTCATCAATGAGACAGTCCAGAATTGGTCAAGGCATTTGTCATCAAGCATCGCACATCAACAGCCTACTATCCACAAGGGAATGGACAGGCTGAGTCCACAAACAAGGTGCTGGTCACCATCTTGAGGAAGCTCTACCATAGGGAACCCAGGCGTTGGGAAGAAATGCTACCATCAGTGCTATGGGTGTACCGGACAATGTTCAAAACTGCAACAGGAACAACACCATTCCAGCTAGCTTATGGTCTTGAGGCCATCATGCCATGGGAGTTCACCATACCCAGCTTACGGACGAGCTTGGACCACAGGATCACGGACGAACCAGCGGCTGCGCGGAAAAGATTGGAACAGTTGGTGCAACTGGAAGAAGTACGATTTCTAGCACAGCTGACGAGAGAAAATCGACAACAGTAGACCAAACAAGCTAGAGACAAGAAAAAGAAACTCCGAGAATATAAACTAGGGCAGTGGGTATGGTGGTTCAAGAAACCACAGGCATTCCAGAAAGGCAAATTTCGACCAGGGTGGAAGGGACCATATGAGGTGCTAAAAACCTTGGACAATGGCACGTTTCTTCTAGGGGCCAATGGACAGCCATTGCAACAAAAGGTTAACGGCAACCATCTCAAGCCATACATTCACCCAACAAGAACACTGGTTTGGAGGGAACAAGAGAGAGAGGTAAACCCCACGAGCCTTCGGGGCGAAGGCACGGCCGAAGTAGCGGCGTTAAGGACCGAGGGAGGAGGCACCCAACGGGGAGCGGGGGCTTCAGTCCCACACGAGTGGCCAGCCCAAAGGTCACATGGTTCACAAGGGTGGACCACACGCGTGAGCACGTAAAACGAGGCAATAATGGCAGGCGGCACCATGAATGCCTTGATTGTGGCGCATGGAAGGAAGTGTCGGCTGTATCCAGCGAGGTAGGCCGCCACGTAGGCACCATCTTCGGAAAGACAACAAGGGGTGAGCCAGGGCGCGCCATTTTTGTTACAGGAAGATCGACCAATTCTCAGCAGCAAAGATGATGGAGTGGACCACGCAAAACAAGTCGGTGACCATCCAGCACGTCCAGGTGTGGTACAAAGGCCAGGATAGAAGCGTGGCGCTCGTAGCCCCCAGATTCTCCAGATTTCAGGAGTTGATCAGCAGACCCAACGTGCGGAGGGTGCGAAAGCAGATGCGACTGCTCGGACTTTTCTTTGCCCATTGGGGAGAAATAAAGAAGCCCGAATTCGTAGCACGGGCTATCCAATTCATCCAGACCGTATAGCTGGAGACGGGGAAAACCAAGCAAGAGGAGCTGCGATTCAGGTTGGGCGACTCTGTGAGCTTCTATATCTCAAAGAACTGCCGCGATGTTCTGTCTATTGGAGAACGCATACTCTTGGACGACCTGGGGAACCCAAACGCCAGTGGTTCCCCACCAGCCGAGATGAAATCGCGATGTCCCGACTCTCCATACATGAAAGGGACGAAGTGGACGAGTTCCTAGCACTTGCGGTGTTTATGTTCACCGGAAGGACAGAGAGGCGGGTCGCCACGCGACTAGTGAGCGCCCTCTACAGCGCCTGGGAAGGAGTCGCAGTGGATTGGGCGGATTGCTCAGGCACTACAAGATCCGCGGCATCAACGGGATCCTAAAGGGAACCGAACAAAGGCTCACGACGGCGGCCCATCTCAGCGTGATGATCGCCTGGATAGTCAATCGAACCCCGATTCTCCTACCGGACCGGTTCCACTCAGGCACCATCGGGGAATTGGGGGCAGGAGAACAGGCGGGCCCAGTCAAACCGCAACCGGTCACTCCAGAATCTTGCGAAAATGGGCAGAGAAGACTCCCATGCGAGCAAGCTAGGGGAAGAGGGCCGCGGGGAAAAGATCATAGGGCCTCCACCACGGTATCCCCACCGGCAGATCCATGAGTAGGGGCCCCACCATCCCATGGCTTGCGGAACACGGGGGAGGGGTCCGCGGGCCCTCACAAGCCAACGAAGTGAACAGCGAGGAAGACACAAGCAACGTGCTGAGGGGGACATACAAACACTTCAACGCGAAAGGGCTATGGACCTCTACAGTGCATATGGATATGTCCAAAGCCTTCGGCCAAGTCCGAAAGTCCCTAGCGGTGTACAATGGGTTGGATCTCAAGGGGGTTACCGTGGAGCACAACGCAATAATACAGGAGCTCATGGACAATTACCGCGCCACTCAAAAGGAGGCCCGGGAGTACTCGGACCAGCTCATCAAGGGAACCCAACTTTGGGACATTGCGGAGGCCGGGAGGAAGCAAGCAGAGGAGACATGTCAACAGTTAACCGACAGTTTGGATCAGCTACAAACCAAGTATGACCACATCCAAAAGCTCCACAACCAACTAGGGCGAGATTTTGAGCAGGCCACGGCTGAGAAGGAGCGACAGGTTTTTGAGCTAGGATCCACACTTGAGCGGCGCGAAGCAGAGCTCAACCGAGTTCACCAAGAGCTGGCCACGGCCAAGGAAGAGCTGTACCGAGCCGCCACCCAGCTCGAAATCAACCCCCCATCCTCCTCAGAGAGGCCCACGCCCGAGTCATATGGAGCCCTAGTGACTGTCCCTCCACTCGCGAAGCGCCAACCAGTCGAAGAATTGCAGGACTCAGCCCGGACCATCAAGGAGCTAGAGGTACACACCCAGCTACAGGCCCAACTCCTCGCGGCAAGGGAACAAGAGCTGCAACACTCGCGAGAACGGGTACAGGATTTGGAGGGCTTGCTGGACAGGGAGCTAGAGGTACACACCTAGCTACATGCCCAACTTGCAGCAAGGGAACAGGAGCTACAACACTCGCGAGAACGGGTACAGGATTTGGAGGGTCAGCTCTCCAACAGGCTCGGGAGCAACAGACAGGGTCTGAGGCAAAGCTCCAAAGGGTGATCGCGCTTTGAGAGGCGACCATCACCACATTAAAACCACACTAGCGGCAACAGAGAGCGAGATCGCCATGTACTGGGAGCTCCAAGGAGTAGATAACTAGGGCACATGGCCCAAGGACGTGCCAATGAATAAGTCCGAGCATCTGGTTGACGGTGGCCCGTCATCACAACCAGCTGGCAGGTCGCCCACCGGCGCGGACAAGCAGTTGGACGAAGCGCCGGATTAAGGGAGGTGATGGCAACCGGTGTTAGGCGGCAGCGTAAGCGGGTGAAGATCTGATCGTCCGGACCAACTACCCAGGGTATGAAGGACAGCACGCGTGGGGAGGCGCATAAATATGACAGGCAGGACTCTGTCATCAGGCAGCAACTAGTGGGAGAGCGCCACCTGTAGCTAGGATCTAGTGGTAGATACCCACTATATAAGCCAGAAGGCTGGTAGTGGGTTGGGGTCTTTGAGGAGTCAAGTCTGCGTCTTATATCTTGCTTCCCTGTCGGAGATAGTTTGTACTCAGACAGGCAATATATATCCATTTTCCTTCTATTCACCCCACCAGCGGGCACTCCCCGCTTGCCCGATTCCTGGGCCCCGCAACGCTCTCTGCCCAGTCATCTCAGTAGAACTCCCCCTTACCTGTACACGGACCCTTGCAGCATCCAGGTAGAGGCCATCCAATACTTCCCATTACTCCTAAGGTAAGGCCCGGCGTACTGGCCGAACCCCCGGAGTTGGACGCCCTCAACAGCGTCTTGGCGACCACTTCAACTTCCTGAGAAGCACCACATCTGGCCTGCGGAGTCCCCGATGACCAGACACACGCTTGACTCTCAAATGCATTTGCCGGAGATGGTAGGAGAGTTTCAACCTTGTGATCGTGGACCTTCAAAAACGACCTCTTTCTTGCTACGAAGAGTCATAACCAAAACTAGTCCACATGGATGTTATGAAGCTAAAGGAGGTCATCCAATTCGTGGGAATGCACTTGGCTAGAGTAGTTCTCATGGTTGTCTTTGGAACAACTTTGACAATTTCATTAATCACACAAGTAGTTGTGAGCATCAACAGGAGTCTCTTGGGTTTTATTCACTATTACATCGTTACCACACAATTTTAATCTTTACAACACAATTAAACTTTTTAGCTGCAGTAGATTTAATGTTGTGAGAGTGCCCGACATTGTCTAGCGACATGACTAGTCTTGTTACAATTATAACATATCGGGATCCTACAGTTGCAGGAAGCAGACAGTTATGACGGTTGGAGAAGGACAGGATTCGGGGAGAGCAAGCTGGGAACATATCACATCTATCGTGGCCATGCTTGGGGATACCAAAACAATATGAAGGTGAGCCATGCTTTGAGAGCTTCAAACTTAATTGTCCTCATTTTTTTCTAGGAAAACCTTGTTGTTCTACTTGTATTATAATGGGAAGGCAACTAGCCTCGGTTGAATCCTCTAGGCCTTACAACAACCATCCTTGTTGACAACCCGAATAGGAACTAAGAGAGTTTGTAAGTTTTCAATTTGTTTTCACATTGGCATCAAAGCTCACCATGCACATGCACATGTCAATGTTTCAACCAAAAAGTGTTTGCCTCATGCAACTTGTAGTTGAGTGTTTAAGCTGACCATAAGATCTTGTTTGGGATGTTAGCTCATGCACATGTTCATCCATCCTTGCAAAACAGAGAAGAACTCCGAGCTTGGGAGGCTAATAAACAAACAAAGTTGTAGAGAATCTGAGGTCCGGCAAGATACCAGCTCAGCCTCCTCCAAAATCTAGCCAGGACGGTGTTGAACACCTAAAATCCTATAGAATAGAAACAAAAGTGATTGCCACTGACAAACCCGTAATAAAGGTCTACTGAAATCAGAATGAATAGAAACAGTGAACATATTAGACTCCAGAAGGTCGGGTATGAGTAAGGATGGCAAGGTATGTAGCAGTAGCAGTACTGCGGATCCCGTCACAGTAATGAGATGAGAAAAGTATACATCAAAGCAGAAAGATAAGCAAGAGACAATTGTTTTGAGAGTGAAAGGAAACTTATATTATGTCCGCACACGGCACATAGTACAAAATAACAATATACTCAAGATATTGTCCTAGTCCTAATTAGTCTATTTATACATGTACCCTTGGTCCTGTACTAGCAGTTATAGTAATTACCTCTTAACCTTATCCATTTAGTTACTATCCAAATATGCCGTACTCCGCCTCAAATATCATATTGCGATAGTGTCTGTCTCACCCGTATTACGATGGTAATTCATACTCTGATATTTCCTTCCGACTCTCAATTTTCTACAATATATATATATTTTTTTGTGTTTTTCCATTATATTTGCCCATGAAATAAACACAACTAAGAATCTTCTACATGTTTAACTACGTTCATAACAACGGCAGCTCTAGAATCCTTGCCATGCTGGAGAAAAAAAATCATCTAGTGCAAGTTTATTTGAATGAAAAGAATATCCTATATTCTATGGAATATTCCTTAATACATTTAACAATATTCATGCCGACTGGAAGAATCTGTCTGACTTAGCCAAATTCATGCCTACTGGAAGGATATTCTGTTCAATGGGTTCGGTTAGAAAGCCCTTAAGCCCGAGATTCCTCAATGTCGGCACTCGGGAATCTCAATACAATGCTTTAAATAATGACATCTTAATGAAATTTGAATGTTAATGTTATATGTAAACTTTAAGTATCACAAATATAATAAGTTTAACTATAATTAAGTTTTAATCAAATTTGCTTCACACCAATTTTATTAGCATCACATTTTAATTTGGTTAAGCTCGTTTGAGTTGAAATTACTCCGTTGACTTTAACTGACTTTGTTATCCTTAACCAGAGGTGGCTCTTTGTATTAATTTATGTACACAGCTTTAAAATAAATGAAAGAATATAAAGTAAAGAGTTGTATATATCCTTATATGCATAAATACAAATATTTCATATATATGTTGTGTCTACACAAAGACACCATTTACATCTAAATATTCTTACTCTTTTATTCTGCCTAATAACTATGAAATTCTCTCTTAATACATACTTAATTAAAAATAATTTATCATAACATGAAAACTTATGAAGTCCTTTTAAGTTGTGATAATTCACAAATTCCGTCGTCACATAATAAATCCTTAGTCTGTGAAAGCAGACACAACATTACCTTGTTTACAACACAATTATTCTAAAAGTAAAACTTTTTATATATGTTAATTTTATATATTATATTTATATATATATATTGTTATTTAATCTTATCATTTAGCATATTATATAATTCTCATTTTGTGACATGGGAAATATTTTCCTAAGAATTTATATTTATGAATAAATTAAAATTAAAAAGCATATACCTAAACTATATTGTAACCTATGATAATCTTATAGAGAACTATATATATAGAGACATAGATAGATAGATTAATTTAGTCTAATATTTATAAGTATATTCTTTGTGCACGAATTAAACTAATCATAGTATATTCATGATGTGTGTTTTATTTATGAAATGTTAATCTTATGGGTTTGACATTCCTCGAGCGCAGTTACGGGATTTCCGTCATACTGGAATATTCCATTTCATACAGAATATTCATTTTCGTATAAAAATATTCTGGTGTGGTGGGCGGGCAATCACGGCGGCACAGTAATGGTGTCAAAGTTTCACAAATTTGGGGGTTAATCTGACATATATATTTATATATTTATATTTATATTTATGTTTTTATTTTTTTAATATTTATATTTATAACTATAATTATATTTTTATATAAATACCGCATCAAACTAAATAAAAATTACAATAAAAACATAACTCAATCATGAAGACTCGTTTCCACCAGCCAGTGCCTCGTCGTTAATGAATGCATTGTTACGGTGTCGTGAACGTTTCTCCAAAATCTGTCTGTCGTAAACTTCGAACTCTTCAACCATTTTCTTTGCCATCTGATTAGCGTAGTCTGGTAGAACAATACTGAAAACATATTAAAGTTTAAAACCAAAGAAATGATAAAACAAATCTCACTCATCATCTGATGACTCGTATGATCTCTCTTCTGCTGACTCATCTGATGACTCGTCGTTGTGCTCCACGGACTTCTCCGTAACAACATCCTTCGTTTCGAGAAGGCGGATCCTGGTCTCCATCGTTGTCGCTAGCCAAAGGCAAATCCTGTGCTTCTGTTTCCATGGCCCTCTTCCACTCATCAAAAGGAGTAATCATGGAAACAACTTGATCATCCCCACCACCTTCAGCTGCTGTAACACTTGGAATGACCTTCCTGAAGACATCTCTGGCTGCTAAAACCAGATCCTTGTTGATGTCGATTCCATAACCATGTCTCCCTGTGTGAAAAGCTGCAAGAATACTAGCACCGGTTCCCACTGTTAGATCCACGACAGTTCCACCAGGCTTTGTGAGCTTCTCCACTAGCATCGCAAACAACTTGGGAGATTTCGGGCCAATTGAAATCCTGAAAGTTACAATATTAGAACATGAGAAATAACAAACAACATTATACCATGGGAGCTGGAAATCTTCTGGCTCATCAAAAAGAAGAGTGTAGCGAGTGTCCAAGATCTCCTTGTTCTTGGCAACCTTAGAGTAGGGGGAACCAAAAATACACATGGCAATGATGCTTTCCTGAAAAAAAACATTAAAAAATGACATTCTCAAAAAGAAGAATTACCTTTCTAGAGAAACGGTATCCCCATGACTTGTCGTGTGCACATAACTCATCTGCAGAAACTTTAGCTTGCAAGTTTCTGCAGTGTTCTTCAAAGCTGAACATCATCCGGTAGCACAAACACTACCACATGGCCAGCTCTGTCTAATATCCCGAAAGCAAGGTTCACCAAGTTCTTCAGCAAAGCATCCGAGAACTTCGTGTATTGATCCACCATCCCGCCTGCCTCAGCAACGCATCCGGTAGGCGGGTCGATGACAACGAGATCAACAGCTCCCTGGATGCATTTTGGTGGAGGCTTCGCACCAAACACATGAATAGTCCAACTTGACTTGTGACTCACGATCCAATCCTCAAGCTCCTTCAATCCTGACGGAAAAGGCCTTCCGGCTTTGAAGTACTGGACTGCAAGGTTCTCTGAATCTGCATGAATGATTTCCCAGCTTCCATTTCCCTTCTCAGGCATCACCATCCTCAACATATCATCTTCTTCCAATCCAGCCGAGATGAAGGATGGGGCTGAAGAAGAAGCTGTCCCTTGCTGACCTTGCTCGCCGATCTAGCATACCTGATATCCATCTTCACATGGAGCTTCCTTGCAGCACTGTCGTTCTTCCATAATAGCTCTCGCCGATCATCCTTGTGTATCTTATAGCTGGCCATCTCCCATTCGGGACAGTCACCAGGAAGGAAATCCAGCCAGAAAGGACAGTGTTCCACTTCGTAATCACTGATATCACGTAACAACCGGCTCCACATGCTAGAATCCTTGGTAACATCCATCCACTCTTTGAAATCTTCAGGGAGTGCATCGTTTTTCCATTTTAAAAACCTGTAAAAATAATAAAAATCTGTAAAGAAAAAAAAAAAACTTGCCTGAATGCCATTCTTTTTGCAGATTTTTCCAGCTCAAATAGTCGAGAAGGTGGAATTGTCGCACCGAACTCCTTGTTCTCGAGCATGTTCTGGTACATATCCAACTTAATTTCATTGTGCATCTTCGTATACCATGCCATGAACTCCTCTACATGCTCGACCAAAAGCTCTTTAGCTGCCTCCCGACCTGGCACGATAAAACGAATAAAAATGAAAAATATAAATATTAAATTACCTGGAACCAGTAAGTAAAGATGTGCAAAAACTTGATGAAGTCCTTGTCAGGCCAGCCGGTGACACCTTCCTTCTTGTCTTTCTCCGTCATGTTCACCAGCTTCTCAAGAACGCCACGTTCTTGAATGTGCCACAAGCTTCCCAAGGATATCAACCTTGACGTTGGAAGGAAGCTGGGACTTCGCGAGCATTTGAAGCTTCTCCAGAGTTATTTGCTTCGTTGATGGTTTGATAGTGATATCTGTGATCGCCTTGAACCAATCTTCGCCGACCGCCGGATCAGCAATGGTGAGGAATTTGTTCATCCGAACTGTGAATGTCTTGTAAACGCTGGAGAGGATCTGAGATTCTGTCTGGTTTGGTTTTTGTTCGCAAGTTTTGTAGCGATTTGTCGCTTCAGTTGATTCTGCAAAAGAAACCGAAAATCAAAAAACAATCAAAAGAAGAAGAAAAGATTACCTCCCAAAAAATCTTCACCAATGTCGTCTTTGGATACTCGTACCAAACGTCTTCTTTTGTTCGATCTCCACACTTCCACAGCTTTTCTATCTTCCTCCGGCATCCCGGAAGAACATGATCGGTAGAAAGATCTGCAGACTTCACACAACAATTCCGCAAGAACTGCAAGGTGTGAATGATTGTTGTAGGAACCACACGAGCAGTTGCTCTGCAAAACAAAACAACATTTATTTAGTATTTAAATAATGAAACAAACAAGTCACTTACTCATTCAACCGATTGCAAGCAGCGATTAGTCTCTTCTCCTCTTGCATGTGGATGCTATGAGTGTTGCACGTACACGCAAAGTCCATTTCAAACCTGGCTCTTCAGCAAGCAAAGTGTTCAAAGCAACCCGACGATGATTCCCATCCCACACCAGAAACTTTGCATCTTTCAGAAATCGATACCACGCAGAAAATGCTGGCTTATGCAAATCCGCTTCAAACTCTCTATCGACCTGTGCTTCTGACTCATTCCAGCTTCGGCGTTCGTCTGCACTCAGCTGTGGTCCGAAAGATAAGGTGAACACTGACGTCTCCTGGTAAAATCCTTCAGCTCTAATCCATCCAACAAGGTCTTTCACGCCGTCCTTAGTGACATTCCTCAAACGTTGGTGTGGGAGCAACCTGTGAACCGGGATACGCGGAGGCTCACCAAGCTCAACTGGAACGTAGTGGTCTCGTCCTTGTAGCGATGTGTCAATATCCGTGTCATACCGAATAACAAGATCCCGAAGAAGCTTGGATGGAGCCTCAAGTGTCAGCCGCTCCGGAATTGCATATGATTCGGCAACATCCTCAGGAGCATCCAGTTTCCTCTTCTTATTGAATTTTACTACCAAGATCAATGTCCGGTACTTCCTCTGCATTACCGTGTTCTGCAGAGCTTCCTGCGATCTCCCTATTTCTAGGCATCCATTCACTCACCACAGCATGTTCATCAATGACTTGCGAACTATCCACAGGTTCATTGTTCGTCGGCATCATCTCTTTGCGCTGCAGTTGTTGCTTGGCGCCTCGGCCTCCTTTCTTGCCACGAGGTTTTGGAGCCATATCTGCAAGAGCTTCTTGGACGATATGTTCCTGAAGTGTCAAAGTCTTGTATTTATCTCGCAGTCTCTTACTCTGCCTTTGCCTCATTCTGCAATTACAACAACTGATAAGAGTGTGTGTGTGAGTTGTTTTAATTTATGGACACACATTTACTGTATATGTATACCTATCAATATATATAGACACACACACACTATTTATACATGTGTAATGTTGTTTGTGTGTGTGCTCACTATATAATGTTCCTTGTGTATGTGTGTAATGTTGCTTATGTGTGTGTGTGTGTGCAATGTTGTTTGTGTTTTGTGATGTGTCTGTGTGAGAGAATATGGGTATATTCATATCTCTTCACATGTATATACAGACGAAAAAGCATCATCTCATATATACAAGTCTTAATTCATATACTTATATATATATATATATATATATAGTCTTTTTAAGTATGTATTTAAATATATATATTTATATATACACACACACATGTATACAAGTCTAATGTTGTATAATCATAATGTGGTACGTGTGTAAAATGTTATTTATGTGTGTGTGCGCAAACAAACAAACACACACACACACACACGGATTTTCCTGCCGCCCATGGTGCGGCGCCGCACCATTCCGACAGAGGATTTCCTGCCCAATTCGGGCAGGAAAATCCTGCCGCCCAGATGGTGCGGCCGCCGCACCATCCAGGCGGCAGAAACTGCCAATTGGCAGGGAATGTGTGTGTGTGAGTGTGTTTGCCGAAATCGGCAAAACTCATGCCGTCGGAGGTGTGTGTGTGTGTGCACGCGCGTGCGTTTGTGAATAGAGAGAAATCCTACTGAATTTGCACATACATGCACAGAAATTACTATACACATATATAAGATTTTACCTGTAGCCATGTCGCCGTGACGCTCACACTAGCCTCTGTCGCCGCAAATGGAGAAAAGAGCCGCAAAAAAAAGAACAAAAGTGCCCTCTCTCAACAATGGAGAATGGAGAAGAAGAATGGCGGCCCTAAACCTTTACCCTAAAATCTAACACTTAACCCTTTGACCCTTAACTATAAAACTGTGTTTAATCAAACCATACAACAGTATATACAATACTTGCGATAAATAACGTACTATAAAAGGATACAAATACAAACACATATTTAAGTAAAAATTTGTATGTTAAAAAACATATTATTATATAATTAAATAAATATTCGTGTAAAAATATGTATTTATAATGTCTACATTAGATAAAATACTGGATCAAATAACTATATAATTATAATAAATAAATTAACAGAATATAAACAAGTCATAAATAAATATGTCAGATGAATGTAGATTAGACACACATTTATTTAAAAGACAATAAAGATTGCTCTATCTCTACGTGAAGTGCTATACTATATTAGCATCTAAGATCTATACGTTTCCTTGAATTAAATATTCGCCCACGTTGAGTCATGAATGAATTTTTGAAATGGTAATATCCGATATTTACCAAAAGATGATTAAGTAATGTTTTTTGTCACGTTTGTGGTAACTGCTTGCAAAATGGCCAGGATTGTTTACGGCAATTTGGATCACGATGTTCCTGTGATAGATGGTGTTGGAATCATTCTTACTAATCAGATTAGAACGTTCTTTGGCATTTTTGATTGGCAAAGTGTTCGTCTTTTTAAACTTCTTCATGGGCAATCTGCTTTAGAGATCGAAATAAACGAGGACCAAGATGCTGGAGGGAAGGATAATCCAGGATATGTTTTGTTACCGGATGAAGGACCATTGTTTAAGCTTGTCGTTGCTTCTGACTCTGAATACTCAACGTTGAAGGACCTTTTCACTTCTAATACTGCAAAAAGGGAAGAATTCTTATCGAGGGTTCCACGATCATTCATACAAATGAATTGCCTGTTGCGTATGATGGGGATGTCATTTTTGAGCTCCCTCCTTCCGAATACAAATACAAAGGAATGAATCGGAAAGAGGATGGACATACCTGGACAGCAGGAACGACCAGCAACTGGAATTTTCAAGCGAGGGTGTCCAGGAGCAAATGTGTTGGGAGCCTTTGCTGTATCAACCCGGACTGCCCTGCTTCTAAGGCAGGATTTCCGAACTGCACTAAATGGAAAGGATGTATTGTTTCCCCACCTTCAATCGACAAACTGGCAAAAGGATTGACATGTTTTTTCTGTAAAGAAAATCCATTGTGCCTTGAAGTTTGTCATGCTGTGGCGTTTTGCGTTTTCCCAGACGACATAACCAAGACTAGATTGTTTATCCACCAGGGAAAACATTCACATCCAGTGGGTGATGGTGTTTCTGCATCGAACAAAGAAGAAATGCATATGGCGGTCCAGAATGCAACAGAAAGAACTCCCAGAGCTAGTCCAAGAGTCATCGAAATGGCAGCATGTAAAGATGCTATCTTTGGTTTCCTATTAGATAATTCTGAGCCTGGAAGTTGGGATAAGCTCATGGATCATTTGCAGCCATTATCAAACAATCGAAGGTACAATTAGAGTTTTACTTTGTGCTGAGCATTCTTTGATAATACCTTTGATGCAGAGTTCGTCAATGGGTAGCGTCCGCAAAGAGAACTGCTGCTGAAATGCCAGAGAATATTGATGGATTATTGGAGCTGAAACGAAGGTTGTCTATCCCATTCATCCACGTGATTCACTATCCTGGGATGAATTTCCGTGGTTCAGACGACCAGGCATTAGTTTTTAAGATGACGGTTTCAGGGCCAGGTTCTGGAATCGATTATGTAAGGATGTGCCAACCTCCTCTTGGCCCTTTGCAGAAGAGTTGGGTTCTACTTGACACACACCGTGTTGTTGATAAGTGGATCACTCTGGCATTGCACGACCCAAAGTAAGATGTTATCTTTTTGTTGTTTGCTTAACTCTTTGATTATTTTATAGTGTGCGCCGATTATCCACCATTGCTTATGGTGACATGAAGAGACAAACGGCTGGAGTGTGGAGAAGTTTTTTTGTGCTATGTTGGATGTCTGTTCCAAGAAGGGAATCTACAATGTGCAGTTCGCTAGGTTTATGTTCGATGAAGCAGGAGCGATTTGGCAAGCAATCAGGAATGTGTTCTTTAATGGCCAAGAAATTCTTGGACATGAACGGAGCTGTATCTTTCACTATGAACAAGCCATACAACGTGTGACAAGGAAGTGGGTCCCTCTTGAACATCAACAACAACATCTTCAACTTTTGAGATCATGGCCAACAGCCACATCAACAACTGATCGTGAAGAAATTAAAAATAATCTTTTCCGCTTTTGGAATGAAAATGTGAAGGATGTTGGAGTTATGCAGACGTGGTTTTCATGGTGGGAAAGACAGAAGAATCATATTTCAAATGTTGTTCTTAAAAGCATGCCGGAGAATGCTGCAAGGGTTGTGCCCATGACAAACCAGTCGGAGTCTGTTCACGGAAGATAGAGGAGGGCTAGAGATTCAAAATACATTTCATTGTACCAAGTTACAATCCACGACCTGACTGAATCAGTGCAACAATGTGCTCTTGTGAAGGCTTTTAGAGATGGAAGGTATAGTGGTTCTGGGCCAACTTTAGAGGAGCTCTCAGCAAGGTTCGAGAGAAGAATGTCAAATGTTAACTCAACAACACCTACAGCAAAGGTTATCATCGACTTAGTTGAAGATGTTGTTCCATCAAGCATGCAGGATACTGTTTTGTGCCTGCCACGAATGTTGAACATCGCACTGTGCAAAGAAATATGGGGTCAGAGGTTGAACAATCCCACCGACCTCGATTTGGAAAGTTCAAGTGGGCACGAAGCTAATAGCAGTGGAGATCAATGATATGGCAAGATCAGGTTTTATGCTAGCTGGGCTTCCTTCAGCTCATGCAGGAGTGCCAGGTTTTTCAACACCTCATGTTCCTTCAGTTCCTGTTGGAGTCACTGGATTTTCAACACCCCCTGCACAATTTCGTGGACCTCCTATTCCTGCAAGTGGTCGTGCAACAAGAACACCTTTAGGGATGTCTAAGAAACAACAGGTAAGTTTTGAAGCATGTTTGACGTTGGGAGCATATGTCGCAGAAGTTGACGTGGTTAATCCTCCAACATGCATTCGCTTCAGAGTATGTGACAACGACCATACATCTGCTTGGGTTGTCATTTGCAGCGCACCATCTTGTTCATGCTCGAAGTTCTGCAATGGTCGTCAGTGGGTGCCTTGCAAACATATGTATTTTGTTTACAAGCGTGTACTGGGAGCTGATCCTCGAGTTGTCAAGCATTTGCAACGTCGTACACTTGCACCCGTGAACTAAGTTCTTTATTGATGTTACCAAGGAACCTCCATCCTCCATCCTCTATTTAGTGTGTTTGGTTTGTTTTCAAACAGCTTCGGTTTTATATTTATTATTTCAAACTTATAATTTTCAATATAAATTTTAATGGTAATTTTATGCTTAGCATATTTTTAAGTAATTTAATGTATATTTCCTTTACATACAACAAAAATATATTACCATATTTTGTATGCGGCGCCGCACTAGAATATTCTTGAAAATTTTAGAAGGTCCAATTGTGTGTACACTTGGCAGTACGAAAAATTTCCGTACAGAACATTGAGGATATCTAGATGGAAATCGTATGGAACAACAAAATATTCAAGAATATTTACAAATCTTGGTCAAGCTCGTCGACCTGCACTCGAATATCATATGGTAGCTATTCTGTGTATATAATGACAATATATATTTTATGTGTTTATTATTACACACACGTATATATCTGGGTGTTGAAAACATGGGGCTGTCCGTGGCTATCATATTTATTTATATTGTGTACGTGCTCACATATACAATTAACATACTCTATAAATATTTTGTACATGTAGAACCCTTTATTCTTAACAATTTGAATCTTCCAATATAAATATTAAACTAATAATATAATAACGAGGTGAAGGAAGTGTACTCAGTATCAGAGGAAGTACAGTGTTTACTGAACTTATGTTTATGCTTGTTAAAATCAGGAGTTTAACGTTCCGCGAACTCTTCGGGTTTGGCTTTAGAACAGTCCTTTATTCCACACTAACTTACTCAAAAGAGTAAAGCACGAATTTCACTTGCTAAAAATGACTACTCGCCTAAGGTCATTTTTGTTTGTCACAGTTCAAAGCAGTGTTCCTGCTGTAGCTATTGCTCTGCATATGAGGTGCACCATCTACATTAGACAGGAATAAATATAGACGTCATAGTGCAACTTAAAAACACTACAATATAGTACCACTCTCTCCTTCATCAGAGGACTCCCCAACCTCTACTAGTGCCTTCCGCAATGTTTCTTCATGCTCCTGCTCAGAACAAAGAAAAAAATGGAACTCATTGAACAAGAGAACTCATTACAAATAGCACCTTGGCAAGCATTTGGGCATGCTGGAGCTTACTGAGGTCAGTTTCATGTTCCAGGTCTTCCACCTAAAAAGTATGCTCGGATTACCACCATGAAATGTGACGGTCGAACCTGTTTTACTAGTGAATCGACTAATGATAACCCAAAAGGATTCACGCATTGCTTGGCGTCACGAGATAATTTGTGACCAATCCGCCTTTTGGATACACTGTAATAAAGTTTCCTTTCCGTAGTCCCATATCTGCCGGAGCTATCTATAACAACAAACCTATGTAAAACTTCAACACAACCGATACGAGCACCAAATACCAACCGTTGAGATATTGACGCGCTCGGAACTTTCATTATCCTTTCCCATGTCATAAACCAGTGTATGAGTGCCCTGCATGCCAGTAACGTTAGAATGGCAGGCACCAACAAAGCATGCTAGCAACTCACATCTTCCTTGTGATAATCCTTGACGTAGGCTTCATAAAAGTTATTGTCAGCTGGCCAACGCGTCTTAATGAATTGGCCAACCCAATGATCTTTGCCTTGGACCCCATTTGTTTTCCCTTGACTCTGTAGCACAGAATTAAGATAACATCTTAACTAGTGCTAGCTAGGCTGCTAAAGTAGCTAACCCCATTGCTCTTGCCTCTTGACTGCTGCACTCTTTTTGAGAGGGGTTTGAGATTTAGTAGGAGATGCTGTTGTTGCAGGTTGCATCTTGAGTTGAGGAACAGCAGCTGTTCTCTGCTTCTTTAACGGCGGTGCACCTGAACAAGTACAACAAATTAATACTGTAAGAGCTTACTGTATTTGAAGTAAAGCATCATCTCTACTGACCCTGGCAAGAAACTCTCGGTGTTGCTCATTAGTAACACGTAATTCTTTGCGTAGATCCGAAATCAGACGCTCTTTGGCCTGCCAGCAGTCTGAAATGATAAAAATGCAAGGAGATGCCACATAAATATACCCATCATGTGATGTGTTCTGATTGTGCTCCCAACACTGCAATATATGCCTCCTGTTCTAGAATTCGGATTAGATTATCAGTGCTTTTGGTCCCCTGGACAGCTGTTTTTCCATTCTGTCCTGCTCGATTTCCAGCATGGGGCGGACAGTTAAGCAATGCGTTCACTAGGTTATGACATAAAACACTTACCACTGCTATCCGAATGTCGCATTTCCTGATATTCAGGGTGTTTTTAGGGTTTTAAGTGGTCGAGGATGAGCAATGTCGGGCACCCAGTGCAACGCAGGAACGGCGATAAAGTCCACATATGCATACGCTGCAACTTCCCAGTCGCGGTCTATGGTCGTCTCGTAAGTGAGCTTCATTTAGGTCGCTCGTTCTCATTGTTGGTGTAATCAGGAACCCTGCCAACACATCTTCTGCCTCACCTGTGCGAGGACGGATGGCACTTGTTTCATGTAAGGCTGAAGATTGAAAAGCCAAAGACAGTTAACCTTTCATTCTTCTAGGTGCGAAGAAAAGATAATACGCGTGAGGAGGGTCGAGATGCTGGAGGGCGTTTACATCTGTGGTGCTTGCCGTTGCCTCAAATCGTTCATGGAGAGAGCAGAATTTGAGGCCCACGTCACCCAAGTACATAAGGACTTGGATCATCAGCCTCAACAGCAGCAGCAACAACAACAACAGACAGCCGAAGAAAAGAAGGCATCACCTGCGTTTGAGAGACAATCTCGGCAGCAGCAGTTTAGGAATGCGCAGCAGCAGAGGCAGCTTGATCAAATGCATGGAAAACTCAAGAGCCTTGTGTTTGATTCCTACAGCACTTGGTATAATCCGACCCAATGACTAAAATTTTCCCTTTGGTGATCAAATCTAGCACATTTTGTTCCATATCATTTGTCGTTACGTGATTCTTCTCCGGTGCGCACAAACATAACTGCTGCCGAGTCAGGCTATTGGGAACTCGTCCAGAGCGTCCGCAAAAACTTGCATAGCATACTGCATTTGTACGTTCTCACTCGTTGCTCAGTTTACCTGCTCCACTCCAGCAATTCTATCCGCAGAGTTTTCAACCGGCGTATGATCGAGTTAAATTCCTTGCTACACAAAGCGTGTCATGGAGACTACGCTTTCATCTCCTCGACCTGGCGACAACGGTCAGATACATTACTAAACCCGTTATGTGATGTCATCAAAATACTAAGATGGGAAGGTCAGTAGACTTCTATCCTTGTGCGAACCCTAAAAACTAGTTAGCCCTAGATCAGACGGCACAAAACGGACCTGCTTCCCATAACCGACGGTACAACGGTCCGACTGTTAATTCGAGAAAACGTATACAGATGGAAGAGCAAAAGGATGCAGGTAGCAGCCAGGTAGAACGCAATAACAGGAGCGCCAAGGTGAAGCCGCGGATGAGCGCCGAGGGAGTCATGGCCTCCCCTGCTTCTGACGCTGCCACATTGCGTCACCAGGTGGCTGCATTGCAGTTGGATGTGGAAGCACACATTGAGACTGAGCATAGGCTTCAGAGTTTTAACCAGCAGCTGAGTGAAAGGTAACAACTGCATTTAGCTACACATATCTATATATGTGTCTATGTATACGCGCAGTTGGCTGCAATACTTCTTCCTGCCAGTCCCTTGTGTCTTCACCATTCATACAGCGTGCATTAATGCTGTTAGACATCCAATTAGTCCGCCTGCCTGTGTGTGTGCGAGTGTCACAATCACGTACACACATATACATGTGTGTGTTCTCTCTCTTAAACTCATTTATCTTTGCAAAAAGACACATATACACACACATACCTTGGCCTTGTCAATGTTAGGAGATTCATGTTGTTAGTCCTTCATTAAGTTAATAGATGCCTTAGCAGTGTGTAGTGGGCTAAATTACTTCGTCCTTGAATGGGCTAAAACCCTCTTTGCTAATTGTTAATCACGTACTGCCAAAATTAACTTGTGTAGATACTTATTACTTACATTACAATGTTCATAATAAGAATATAAGAACGAAGATGGCTTGGCCAAATGCTAAATATTATAAATAATAGAGTATAAAAGTCCAACTTTGAATTCTTAGTAAGTAGAGAAATAGAATAATCACAAGAAATACAAATGCTAAACACATTACAGAATTCAGAATAATAAAGAATATATGTTCAACTGTAGATCCCTGGTAAAGTGGTAAGTAATATTAGTAGGAATAAAGAATAAAATTTAAAATATAAGTCACAAATAAGAATATATTCATTATATAATAAGAATATGAATCAGAAGTAAGAGCAAAACAGAACATATTCATTATATAATAGTACAAAGACGAAAATAAAATAAGGGATGACTCACTATTTTCCTATTTATATTATTATTTTCTGCTTGTTATGTTAATTATTCTTGATCGTACAGTCAATCGTATTCTTGTTTGTCCGTATTGATAATCATATATAGAGCTGTACTGGTACTATAGTCGTACTCCAGCCTAGTATATTTTTAATTTCTCTCTCGATTTTTTCTATGCTTATCATGCATTATAAATGATGATTATTATTTCTTACCTTACGATGCGTCTGTGAAAGAGAGATTCATATAGGGAATACAAATACAATATATGTACGCTACACATTTAAAATATATGCCAGCATATAAAGCACAGATATGCATACATAACACAAAACTTGTATATGGATCGATAAACTTGTTATCACTTGTTGCCATTATATACATTATATACTTGCGTCATACTATATGAGACTTGTTGCTAAAAGGCGTATCTTGCATTAATAAGTCCAGGAAAGCAGTGAAGATCACATGTCATAACGGACAAGCCTCTCTTATATCTCTTCATGACTGTTTCTGTGAATATTTTCATCTAAAGTGAGTATGAACACAGTAAATAAGAGCTTATGTATATATATGGATAAATATGTCTATACACTTCCCCTTAGTTGTAGGGTCTCTCCTGCGCCAGTAGAAAAATCGTTGCAACATAAAATGCACAGTTAAAAGGGAAGTCAAACTTAATTAAGTTCACGTCTCTAAATTTACCTTTTGATATGCTATAACATCAAAGTGTTCACACATCAGCATCGCAACATGTGCGCGCGCGCGTGATACACAATAGTGTTACCATACTGTACTTTGTATGCATATGAATCCACGACATAATATGTATATATGTATATTGTATACACGCGTGTGTGCGTGTCTTGCAGGCTTGAGATATACATGAAGCAGAACCACGAGAATCTTGAGAGAGCTGCTGAGGAAATGAACACGCTCCACCAGGATATGGAGCAGACCCTCGAGCTGCAGCGGAAGCTGTCTACAAGGTTTGCGCATGTACGCACCCACATACATGTGCTGAGCTGATTCTTGTACAGAGCAAGCCTGCTGGAGGGAGAAAAGAAGGATTTGGAGTTGACATTACAGAATCACATCCAGCTCTTCGACGTTGAGCGTGCCTTTTTGCAGAAGCAGGTGATGGCTTTGACTATGGATGTGCAGCAGAGGGCGGACGCGATCCTGAGGCAAACCAGCTCCAGGTGCATATTGCTTGTTCGTCTCCATCTAACTAAAAGAGACTGGGTGGCTTGCAGTGGGAGTTGGAGAAAGCACAAGGGATGAATTCCAGCTATGCCAACTCCTCGAAAGGAACTTGGGGGAGTCAACCGAGTTGAAGTTGAAGATTAAAATTATAGGAACGAGTTTCAGAGTCTACTTGCTGAGGTTGGAGTAAAGTCTTTTTTGAAGCTTAAGATTGGATTGTGGTTACGCAGGAAAAGAGGACTGAGGAGCTAGAAAGAAGACATAAAGTTTCCCTGCTGAAAAGCTCATTTAAAAGATTTATTAATGGCCTTGCCGCACAGCATCTGACGTTGTCTGGCAAGAGCGCTGCAGACGGCATCTACAGGCTTGCATGCTGCAGAAGGGCGTTCGGCGCTCTCAGGCTAGCCGCCAAAAGGTCAAGGACGCTGCATTTAGCCAAGGCCTACAGACTCAAGTGAGTGCTTTCTCTTGTACCATCAATCACATGTATGCATTCATGCGTTTTCAGGCCTTGTTGCGGGATCTCTGGAAGGGGTGGCGGCTTCTAACGCTTGCTCAGAAGAAGCACGCTTCCATACTCAAATTGGAACTGCTCAAGTCCTTGTATGGCTGGAAGAACCTCGTACACGGTTTCCAGAATCAATGTGGACAATATGCTGACCTTGCTGCCAAGCACTGGTGTGTGGGTATTGTGAAACGTGCATTCGAGAGATGGACCCAGTGGATTCTGCGCTATTCCAAGCCGACGAAAATGAAGCTGCATGAGGCAGTGGTCCATTTGCATGATGCCACTTGCAGAGTGGTTTTAGTTGGATGGGAAAAGGTCCTCCTGCTTAAGGGCAAGAGACAAGCAAAACTGCAGCAGGCCCTCGGGCAGAGAAGGCTGGTGGCTGAAAACTCCATTTGCCAGGTGAGTGGATTCCATTCCATTATTAACCTCGTAATTATACGTTTATGATTAGGTGGCAAGAAATCTTGAAGGTGAGCAAAGCAAGGAGGGTTCTCGAGGAGAAAGCAATATGCTTTAGAAGAGGCCACTCTTGCGATTTAGTACTGAGGTGCTGGGAACACTAGCGAAGGCCCGAAGGCAAGCAACTGATTCCAAGACGCTTGCTTGCAAACACTACAGAAAATCCCTCAAACTTAAGGTAGGAGGAGAACATGCTGGCTGAGTGATTGACCATGTTGGCAGGAATTGAGGCTGTGGAAGCAAAATACTGAATTCCTGAAAGCAAAATCTAAGGCTGCCGTGGGTTCAACCATGCGCTTGTTAAAACGGCAATGGAGTTTTGGATCGATAACCACTCCATAAAGTTGGTAGATTGAGGGATTTTTTAAAAACTATAATCTACATTTTTCCTGGTGACAGGAAGAAGAGGCTGAAGAAGGCCAGCGTACACAGGCACAGGAGCCAGTTGAAGGTAAGGTCTGGACCAGCATGGAAGGGAAGAGATTGATGGGTTGGATTTCAGGTGTTAACAAGGATGTTGATGATTTGGTGGGAGGAGATGGTGTGGACTAGGCATGCAACTGAGATGCTCTACTCACTAGCTTCTTGGTGGCAAAGGATTCTTCTTCGTACTGCATTCCATTCTTGGATGCATTCAGCATTTGGACATGCTCTGATTGCTAGTTCTAAGTGCCAGAGTGATCTTGTACAAGCCATGGTTGGCTTTAACTTTTACTACTAAGAGTCACTCACTGCTCCTCTCACTTCAGGAAAAGTTGGAGCATCAGAAGCATCGGAGTAGTGCCGTGGACGTTGAGAATCTCCACCTCATCGATCGTTTGCATGTTATGTCTTCAGAGGTAGCCTACCTGGTGACAAGGATCAGCGCCAAGTCCAAAAAGGAAGTGGCCCTTCAACGTGCACTAGAGGATGCCGCCCTGATCGAGAGTTCCATGAGGGGAGATCTGGAGCAGAAGAAGTGTCGCATAGTCGACCTTGAGAAGGAAGCACTCATCTTGCAGGTATGCAATGCGTTGGTTGTTACATTTCTGAAGAGCTGTGCAGAAAAGCTTGCACAAGAGGAATTCGGAAGATGTAGCAGGAGGGGTGTATCATGCTTTACATGTCCAGAGCCTGGAGCATGCTGTGACGAGTGTACAAGTTGAGCTGTCGCAGAAGCAATCTCAAGTGGAATCCTATGAGAAGGTGAGTGCCACTTGGATTGGACTGAACCACGTTACGTTACAGATGGTCATATTGCAGGCATTGAAGGAGACGGCGGATAAGCTGGAAGGAACGTCTGATGAATCACATAAGAAGCTGGACAATGCTTTCAGATTGCAGCCTCATTACGCAATCTTCTCGAAGACAGAAGAAGAACCAATATGCTGCACTTGAAGGCAGCTGTCGGGTAGGTGCTTCACTATGTCCCTCCTCCTATTCTACTACTTGTGGAATGCAGAGGAGAGATTTAGAGCTGGAGGAAATTCAGAAGAAGCTGAAGATGAGTAAGACGGCGTTCATCAGTACACTGGACACACGTGACTCGCGCATCAGCGAGCTAGAGAAATTGTTAATGCAGAAGCAAGCGCAGGTAAAATGCGGGTTCCTGGGCCAAACTTTTGAAACTTCTAGCTTAATTGCCAGATTGAGGAGGTTCGGCAAGATGTTCAAGACGTACAACTGGCTATCGGGAACACGAAGCTTGAATACGATTGGCAAAGAATAAGGGAAGGGGGTTAGGAGGTTTTATGTTATGTAAAGTAAGTGGGTAAGTATTCAGAAATGCTGAGCAGTGGACTCTCGCACATCTGCCCTGCTGGGACTGCATTTCATGGATACCCACGGTGGAGGAAGAGGACGACGACAGCAATTCTGTGCAGACTCAAGAACGATGAAGAAATCAGGTAAGAAAGGAACAGGAACACACACTCTATCTATTACATCAAAGTGATAATAGATAGAAGAGTGTGTGTGTTGTGTGCAGTAGAAGAGCAAGGATGAGAGACGAGGTCATGTCCCCCTTCCGATCAGTGCGCATGTTCCTCTATCCGGCCCTAATGGGCTAGTGCCAGCATAGCGGCTTTGGCCGCACTCCCGCGCCTGGTTGCAGCACTGGCCAAGTCTCCCAATGCAGAGCTGCCGCTGAACCAAGTGCTGCAGGGACTGGGAATAGACATTGCTGCGCTGGTGGCGTTGCGCTGCTTTACCGCGTTGACTCCAAAGCAAGAGATGTGCAGCTCGCCAAGCTGAACAGGGAAGAGTCGCTGGCGTCCCTGCGAGTAGAGTTGCCAAACAAGAAGGTGGCAACTCTCGAGCAGATGAGGGGGAGCGTCCGATTTGTCATCGTTGCAGGTCCAAAGTCACACATTCGACAGGCAATCCAGCTTTGCAAACCCTTTGACAAGGCGCTGCTCCAACGCCGAGTCACAATCATTCCCTTGATCACCGGTGACGATGAAGATACCCCTCTTAGTCCTCACTATACGTGGACGCTGCGTCCAACCTACACTTCCGAGTGGCTGAGGTAAATGGCCTTCATTTAATAATCTAATCATATCTTCTTCACTACAGCTGGCTCAGCGAACAGAAAAGGCTGGCAAATATTCCCCAGGACAAGCCAGTGTAAGTAAGCAATGTTGAGCCAAACAAACCGACCAACTCATGCGCGCTACAGGTATCTATCGCTGAGAATGGATGGACGAGTCCGGGGCAGCGGAGTAGGATTCCCACCCTGGAGTGCGCTCGTTGCTCAATTGCCACCTGCCCAAGGTATCTGGCAAGGCGTGCTAGACGGTTTGGATGGCAAAATCTAAGCTGCACCTCAATAACCAAGTGTATTACTTCTAAGCTTCCAAAGCTCGTCCCAAAGCGCAAGCAGCAACTTGTGAGCGTCCTCTTCACCTAGAGCATCGCGTATCTTTTGTAGCCACCGCTCTTGTTGGCTGCAGCTAACAGTCTGAAGCCGGCCTCTAGCACTCTTTGCGGCTTCAACAACTGACGCCGGAACACCCGCCAGTAGCGCAACCTGGAGACCGTAACTGCGAGGACAAGGGCCTTCCTGCAGCTTATACAAGAATACCAGCTGCTTGCCGCTTGCCTGGTCGAATGTGCAAACCATATGCTTAAGGCTTACCAATGGGTTACCAGAGAACTCCTCCGTTAAAGGATGATAATGCGTTGCAAACAGCAGCCTGCAGTCGCGTTCCTCAACCAAATGGCGGAATACCTGCATTTACGACCGATTAGCAACGGGAACAGCGTGTTCATGCGGAAACATGCACCGCATATGCTATGGCGTAGCCATCGAATGTCGAAGTTCCTCGACCGAGCTCGTCCAGCACTACCAAAGAACGGCAGGTAGCATGGTGGAGAATAGAACCAGCTTCTGCGCACTCCACCATAAATGTACCTGCAGCGTTCACCCCCTTTAATATATTAAACTGTTGAATCCAAATCAAAAGCCTTACTTTCCCCAGACATAATACGATCTCGAGCTCCAATGCGAGTGAATATGGTGTCCACAGGTGATAGCGTGCAGGACTCACTTGGTATGAAGCATCCCAGCTGTCACGCCGCATCAACACGAATTCACTACCAATAAAACGAAAGACTTACGTGTGCCATGAGTGCAGCCAGACACGTTGCTCTGAGCAAAGTCGACTTACCTCCCATGTTGGGGCCAGTGAGGAGCATTGCACGAGGGTTACTCGAGCCGAGTCGTACGTCGTTCGGTACATAAGTACCCCCATACCTGCTGCAGCGAATGGATGCCAGAGTCCTCGCATCTCCAAAACAGCTGGATTTACTGTAACAAACGTCGGACGGCAAGTTGGACCATCTGCTGCAAGTTTTGCAGCAGCAAAAGACTGTAACACGTCGATGTAGCTTAAAGCGTCCACAACTGCTGCCCAATGCGTTTTATGCTCATTAAACTCTAACAGCAACCAACTTAAGGTTTTGCGTTGATCATCCTCGTCATTCTGATACGGCCACACTTCATCAACCAACCAATGGGGAGAAGAATAAGTAAGACGAACCTGCATGTGAAACAACAATGTGCCCACGTCCAGATGTCTTTCAACTCCTTGAAGAAAGTCGATGGAAGATTTTGCATTCAGGAGTTCACAAGCTGCACGTAGCAGATAAGTCATAACAGGCATTTGACGAAGGCACTCCAAAACAGAAAACGCATGTTGCAGTCCCTGCACAGCTAGGCAGAGCGTCTTCAGCTGCAACAAGTACGGATAAATCAATGGCGGAAAAGGAGATAGCTGGAGAAGTTATTACCCTCCGCCGGAATGCTTGCTTTGCGAGAGGCACTGGCAGTTCCGAGCAAGAACCATCAGAGAAACCCCGTATACGTGCTATGAGCCTCTCCAAATCCGGCAGCCTCCGCAGCTCCCCACGCAAAACCGATGCGGTTTCGATGTCGCTTAAAATCTCCTCGACAGCATCCAAACGATGATTGATGGCTTCTATATCTTGGAGCGGATGGCAAATCCAGCGACGCAAAAGCCGTTTTCCAAAGGATGTTGCGCAGCTGTCAAGGTATCCAATGAGGCTGCCTGGAAGCAACAGATGACGGAAAATTTAACAAAGAGTTCCAGCAGCTCACCAGCCTCGCTTCCGTTAGCTGTGTTTTCAAGCAACTCCAAATTAGTTATTGTTTGACCGTCTAGCCTCATCGAGCCTTTATAGACCTCATATACACATAGAACACCGTTTGGCAGCTCTGCATCCATCTTTTCCAAAGTTCACGTAAGAAAACTATGGAGAAAAGAAAGGCGAAATACCTTGATACGGCACAAATGCGATACGAGACCTCCGAGGGCTGTTGCGGCTACGTACTTATGCTCAACATCAGCGAAGAGTTTTGGCCAGGGACCTCGATTATCATCAGGTCTAACGAAATCTTGAAAATATCCACGTGATTTTATCAGCTCAAGAACAGCTACTGGTTCGATAAAGTCCAGATCTGGTTGCAAAGGAGTAAGTGCCATCGGTAAGAATCCTGCACAGATGACATGAAAGCAACAGATATAAATGCACGTGTACGAGAAAAACCAAGGCAAAAGCAAACCTGGCCGGCTGTAACGTTGCAAGACTTTTAAAGATCCTTCGGAGAGACCTGTAATATAGCGCTTCTTCAAAAAGAAAAACAAAAGCAAGAAACTAAACGAAAAGAAACAAAGTACCTCCGAGTTCATAAAGCAGCTCTTGCGGTGCTACCTGTACTTCGATGTGTCAAGTAAATGCAAACATTGCTTGAGCGATTTACCTGCATAAGCAACGCATTCAAAGCCGAGTATAAGTCGTTGTCACAAAAAGACCCCAAATAGCAACGGCCAGCAGCAACATCGGCAAAAGCAAAACCGTAGACCACTGTCTTTGAGACGCAACCACTTTCCACCTTGTTGAGCAAGGAAGAGTCAGTAAAGAAACAGCTCCGCATAAATGTTTACCTCTTTTAAAGCCATCAAGTGAATTGCCTCCGGCCTCGTGATTCCTTCCGTCAGTGTTGAAGGCGCAGTACTTGAACAAGCTTTCTGTCAACCATCTGCCCGAGTAAATTGATGAGTTTACGTGCAATAACTGCCGATATTCATACCGCATTCGGTCCTCTTATAGCCTTTGCCTGTTCTGCAGTCTCAGTCTGTTCCATCCTCCCGACTTTGTATCTGTTTAAAAGGTAACAAGCTACAATCATCCAATATGGGAGTAACGTCGCTTACCCTCGCGCTACCAGCTTTTGGACAGCATCTTCAATCCCGCTTTCAGGAACACCCACCTAGATAACATTAATAATAAGAGCAAGTTTCTCGAATTATGAAGCAACAAATACCTGTCTACACCTACCAACCCCGCTAATGGTCATTTTCCAATCCAGTTCCTTCCGTCCAATCTCGGCGTCCAGTTCATAAAGCTCGTAGAACTTCCCCTGAAAAATCTGAATCAAATATTTGCCTTTCACAAGCCAAAACCAAGCTTACCACTTTGAAGAAGAGAACCACATCCATGTACTGGCATTTCGTCGCCCAATATTGTCTCTGTGATGCTGACATTTTCCTCAGTACGTCTGCAGGGATTTGCAAAGTTCTTTTGTCGAAAAGCGGATCCGTGGATTTTCTTCCCTTCCCGTCTCGAATATTCAATGGGTGCATCCACTCAAACTTGGCTTGGGCTTCAGCCCAGGCACCTTGCTTCAGGTCCTCGTCGTCCCCTAAAGCTTCCAACAACTTCTCTCGCTTATTCCCGTCGATAGATATTCCGGGGCTCATGAAGTCGTCCCGCATGCGCTTGTCCCGATCGCCAGAAAGCGTGACCCCAGGGCAATCGTCTCGGACACGCTTGGTTCCCGGAACAAAAGGAGCTTCAACCTTCCGACCAGCAGGCTTCCTGTAAAATATACAATGGAATCAGTCAGCGCCTGACGCTTATCCTCGTGCAGCTCACTTCATTTTCTGCGCGATCTTGTCGACGAGCACCTGACGTCCTTCATCCATCTACATTTATTTGATCGCTTAGATCGTTGAACCGAGAACAGAACAATGTTCATACCTGAGCCTGGTTTCCTGCTGACGACGCCTCTTGAGCCGGAGAGCCAAGCGCATGGCCTTGATCCTCCTCTCCATCGGACTTGCGGAAGAATGCGAACAGCGATCGCTGCCGAGACATTCCTGCCCAAAGCAACCCTAAAAGGGGCTAGGGTTCTGTATGGAGGAAAGGGACGACATAACGCTCTTGGTTCGCCATCTTCCTGACGGGCTTCCTCCGCAAACCCTCAAGCGCTTGTTCTCACACTATGGGGCTTCGGATGTTCGATGCTGCCTTACTGGGCGGTAAGTAGCAACAATTTCTTTGGCAGTCCTTGTTTCTGAAGAGAATTTTGACAGCCTCAAGGGCTGCGCCTTTATTAACTTTTCTGACGAAGCCCTGGCAGCACGAGCGCATTCTCAGTTGCATCGGTAACACCATGTGTTCGTTCGCGCTAATTATTTCTTATCTCGTGCTTGATGCAGCCTGCGGTTCCTCGGTAAGACGCTGACCGTGGAAAGAGCGCGACCTGCAAAGGACGATAACAAGAAAAGTGTTCTTCTTCCAAAGCTTCCACTTCCTGAGACGTCTGGCCCCTTGTCAGCACCTGAATCAATCGCGGCAGCCCTAGGAGTCGGATATCCATTCCCGCCGCATCTCGAGTACGTCTTCCTGTTTCGAACGCACTAGTCACTGACCACCTTGTCAGATATGTTTACCCTCCTCCCGATGGCAACATCTTAAACAACATTGTCAACGCTTTGATTGCTGTTCCGAAGTTTTATACGCAGGTAACTTGGTATCTCTAGCAATGTCATACCCGCTCTAGCATGTGTGTCCTGTGGAAGGAAGGTTTTGCATCTGATGAACAAGATGAACTTGCCAGCTCCTTTTTCTTCCGTTCGACCTACACCTCCTCTTCCACGTAGCGCTCAAGTCAGGACGCATCCTGCAGATCTTGCAAGTGACGAGTCGGAGTTGGAGTCTTCGGAAGAAGAGGTACTTGGCCTGGCACACAGTCTTTTGTTAAGAATGCGTTTTCCTTGTAGGACGGCGAAGGCAAAAGCCGCAAGAGGAGACGTAAGGAGGTCATCCTTGGACCAGCCGAGGCTGCAGGTGTTAAGACGGTTGTAGATCCCTCTAGAGCCATTCCATCCATCAAGATCAAGCAGCTGTTCTTCAGGTTTTAACAAATACAACTTCAGTACATGTGTTAATGATTTGTAAGCTTTTCCAGATCAAGATCGTCCCTAAAGCTGAAGGTAAATCCAAATTCGACGAGAAAACGGACGCTGAAGGTAAATCCAAATTCGACGAGAAAGAGGACAATGTTGAGGAACACAGGCAGTTTGCAACGAGAGAGGAGCTAGACAAGGGAAAGCTTTCGCTTGCAGAAGTTGCTGGTCACCCGGTTTTTAAGGTGAGATCGCCTTTATCGTTTCTTTTTGAGCGATGAATTTTGAACAGAATTACATCCGGGGGACGCCATCCTCGGTTCTCTACATCAAAAACTTGGAGAAGGATGTCGTGCCGGAAGATCTGTATTACATCTTCCGCGGCTTCTTGCCTTCTTCGGAGACGGAGTTGAACATAAAACTTATGCAGGTAAGGCATAAATCCATGTGTACACCGTGCTATAGTCAACATATCAACAGGAAGGGCGCATGAAGGGTCAAGCGTTCGTAACATTTCCTACCGTAGAGCTCGCGCAGGACGCTTTGGTGAGTCAAAACGGGTTTGGCATTAACGTGTTTTAATCTATGTTGTATTCCAGGCTGGAGTTCACTCTTTTGTGTTCAAAGGCAAACCAATGGTCATACAGTTCGGCCGCAAATAAACCAAGCTTTTCATTCTCTAGCACGAGCACGTTTTAACGCTTGCAGCCTGTTGGCTTCCATGCGAGCTTTCCGAGCATTTCTAGAGGAAACTCACCTCGCTCGTCCTTAGGATTTGCCTGGCAAGCTGAAATAAACAATGAGATGATTCATGTCATGAACGACCTCGGGACTAGCTTTGCTTACCAAGCTGGTAAGAGCACTCCTTGAAATCAGCTCCAGCAGCAACTTTGTCACGCAGCTCCTCTAGGCACATCTAAAATGAGGCCACTGGTTAATGTCAATGAAATTGCATAAAGCCGAGTGGCTTTTACCCGCACACGCCTGACGGAGCCTAAGTCTTCGACTTCTTTAATAAAACGCTTGAAGGAGAGGGTAGGAAACAGCCTGGCATGCCAATCCTGGTATGCATGAAGCAGGTTGCCAAGATCTTCCGCCTGTGAAAGCAATTCTAAGGAATTTATGCATCAACCTAGACTTAGCCCACCTCATGACCGCGGCCTTTGATTTCAATCTGGCGAGGGAGTTTCTCCAGCACGTAGCCGAGGCCGCTCTCAGACAGCACGAGACCTGCGGTGAGCTTGGGCCTGGTGCATGACTTAGCGCTACTGGACAACGGCTTTTCTTTGGTGCCTTGTTCTAGTGCTGCTGATCTGCAGTCTCGGGACCAATGACCAATTCCCCCGCACTTGTAGCAGCCAGTACTATTACCGAGCATATTCCGCCAAAAGACCCTACCATTAGGTCTACTGCCAGTTATTAACGAGCATATTCGCAAAAGACCCTATCACGAACATGCTGCGTGCTGCAACCGACCTGAGCATCAAGACGAGGGCACTGAGAATGAGATGGTGCAGCTCCAGCATCCCAGAAGATAGCGATTGGTGGCTGGTTGAAGGGGTGCCCATTAGTGTCCAAGATATCCGCACGGTGAAAAAGATTGATGAGAAGGCCCAAAGCCATCCTCGATTCTCCAAAAAGATTAATCACCTATCCACCCAACGGGTTCCAGAACAGGAGGTGAGTCCTCACGCATTTTGTGACTTCATCATGCACTATTGCTTACAGGACCAAAGAAACTACTGGAGGGAATACTTGAGGATTTATGAAAATGCCAGAGACGAGTGGGAAAAACTAGCGTGGGACAAACCTAAAGTCGTCCATTGCGTGGACGATGGTTTCTTCGATGCCCCTCTCGTCAGAAATAAGAAGAAAAAGAAGACCCTGCCTGCCGATAGGTATGCTTCTTCTCATTGTCTTCTTGTGCTTTCTCCTCACTCGTTATCCTTTATCAGAAAACCGTTTTCTATGGAGGAAATCCAGGTGAAACAGCACAATTGCATTTCTCTGCTTGTTCTCATCTTGTAAATGCAGGCTGCCATCAGGGAGAATGTTAGGCATCCCGCATCTGACAGGAAGATTGAATATAGAAGTGAGTGCTATATTGTCCTCCGTTACTTAGAGCTGGCTGCTGATCCGTCTTTGTCCATGTTTACAGCTGCCGCAGACACTAAGTGGCCCTTCTAAGGATGACTGGGAACGATTAAGAGTATTTAGCTAATGCGTCAGTACAAAAATTGTCCAAAAGAAAAACTGAGCAAATTACATTTTGGAGGCAACTCTCTCTAAACCGCTTCTCTCGCTTCCTGCACTGACAGCATCCACACCCCTGTCCACCACATTATCCACAGCCCCTCTTATTGATAAAGGTGCAATACTCGGTGCTTTGCTGATCAAGTCATGATCCAAGAATATAACAACAACTGTTATGTCATCGTGAAAATGCCTTCTTATACCCCTGTCAATCTTTTTAAGGTCCGAGTATCGCATCTCACGCTTTCTGGCTGCTTCTTGGAGTGCAGCCTTGATCAACCTTCTGGCAATTCCCTGTAACCACCATTGTCTAGTTACACACACAGACACACACACACACACACATACCGATCGAGGATGGTTCTGAACAATGTCCACAGCCTCCTGGTTGCTCAGATGCTCCCAGAGGCCATCCGATGCAAATATCAAGAAACGATCTAATGCCTGGATAACATGCACGTTAACAGACGGTTCGGCTGTTAACACGGCCTCCGCAGTGGTTCTGAAAGACGGAAGCGGGGTTGAAGAGGCTCCCTATTGTACTCTTGCTTCTTGAGGTAGAAGTCACCAATAGACCTCGACACCTATCAAGTTGAAATTGAGAGTCTGTGGAACGAATGAAAACAGCTTACCTGGATAATCCCCTTGACCCGCCACACCTGGTGCTTGAGGACAACAATGTGAGGATCATCAGGGTGCTTAGACCTTAACTCCTGCCTCACGGATTCAGAACTGGCATTGTGCTCCACGGACAGTTGTGCTGAAGCCACCTCTCCATGGCCTCTCCTGGTAGCAGTCCCAATGACAGCTCGAGAATCTCCCACGTTTGCAACATAGAGCATTCCTCCACAGAGCACGCCCACCAAGCAGCAAGTCCCGACCGCTGCAATCTGTGGCTTCACATCCCAATTGCTGGCAACGTGATTCAAAAATCCTTCCTCCGTTGCCAGGAAAGCCTTTCGCAAGACGTCAATGGACATGACTCCTTGCTGGTCCCGCACAGTTTCTGCAGACAGCTTATTGGAGTTAACAACTAAATTTACTTACTCCGTCAACTCACTCTGAAAGTTTTTGAAGAGATTCTCATTGACATAGCGAGCGGCTTCAGGGCCACCATGACCGTCGTAAACCCCAATGAATGTTCCATAAGGCCCAGTTTCAATCTGACTTTGATCCTCGAGCAGCGCATTGGCCTGTACAACGGCAATGGAAAATTCCCCAAAAGCGTGCTGACCCAGATCCCTGTACCACAGTAGTGCATCATTGCGATCAGTCATTGACGTGCTTCCATGGGCGTATCGCTCTACAGGGTGCCAGCATGCTGCTACAGTCTTGGCCAACCACGCCAGCATGCCTCATTTCATCTCGACATTCATCCTCCTCTTCTCACTTTAGCTGCCCCCATATTTTTCTTACTTAGGAAGACTTCCTCACTGACCCGAGCTCAGATCTACCTCGATTCCACTCTCAACACCTAAGGGCACAGTCCACACCAGTCGCCATAGCCAACAACAAAGCAATCAGATCACAAAAACAAAAGAAAAAGGAAAAAACAAATATAAATATAAAATAAAAACCATAAAAGAAATTCTACTGCCGTCACATCGTGTAATGCAAACCGTACAATCCCAGCTGGTTAAAGTAGGCGTTCGAACACATCTAGGGCAAACGCAGCAGCTATGGCACTGGCGCCTGGACTGGCCAGAAAGTTGAAGAAGGTGCAGGAGACGCGCACCGATTCTCCAGACGTGCTCGTTTCTCTGGCAACGCTCTCCACTTTGTATGCTGACAACACGCCACATGCAAGGCGAAATCTGCAGGCCACCATCGAGAAACGTGGCCTCTCCATCAACGACGAATTCCTCAGAGCTTCAGCAGCTGTACACGAGGTATTGCCCACATCAGGTCCCTTTAGATCTCACACGTACTGCAGGCACTTGAGGCTGTGGAGCTCCAAGTCGCGGGCCTGGCAGATTCCTGTGACAGGTAGATGCATTACATTCTCCTTTGCGTCAATCTGATCCGCTCTATGCAGAATCGCCAGATCCTTGATCAACTGCAGTGCAGCCACAGGAGAAGTTGTTGTCACTACTGAAAAGCTTAGACTAGATCTGGACAACAACAAGCAGCGTCAGCAGATTGTATCGTCTTTTCTTCACAACTACCAGCTTTCTCCAGAAGAGGTATCCCAGTGCTGCTCCTTTCCTCTTTCTTGGTGTATTTATGCAGGACCCGCCAGGTATATGCTTTGAGGGAAGAGGACATCAGTCAGAACTTCTTCAAAGCCTTGTCCCGTGTTCAAGAGATTCATGCGAATTGCAAAGTTCTGCTCCGAACGCACCACCAGGCACGTTATAATTTCATACTTTTGTGAGCTTCTGTATTGTTTTGTTTTGTACAGCGAGCAGGACTGGAGCTCATGGATATGATGGCAGTGTATCAAGAAGGTGCATATGAACGCCTTTGCAGGTGATTGTTTTGTCTTCGTCTCTGTTTACAACACTTCCTTTTCTGTTTTTATTTTTATTTTTATTTTTATTTTTTTTAATTTTTTCTTCCTCCAGATGGGTGCAAGCTGAATGCCGGGAACTAAGCGATAACGATCAACCTGACATCAGTGACCTCCTGAAAACAGCGTCCAAATGCTTGAAGGAACGGCCAGTGCTCTTCAAATACTGTGCTGAGGAGGTATGAGCCTATGAGTTTACGTTTCTCCCTTCTATTCATATACATATACATATATATATATATATATATATATATATATATATATATATAATGCCTTCAGGTGGCAACTACTCGACACAACGCACTGTTTAGGCGCTTCATAAGCGCGCTTACGCGGGGGGACCAGGGGGTATGCCGAGGCCTATAGAAGTGCATGCCCACGATCCGCTTAGATACGTTGGTGATATGTTAGGTTGGTTACATCAGGTATACCAGCTTCTCTCTGCCATTAAGTTGTTGAACTGTCCGTATGCGGCATGCAGGCTTTGGCGTCAGAGCGGGAGCTGGTATTATCGTTGTTTTGTCCAGATGTTACGGGGGATTGGCTTTCTAAGGGGACCGATGAATCGGTACTCTTTGTCATGGACCGTATATTTCAAGGAGTCTGTCGTCCGTTTAAGGTGCGAGTGGAGCAAGTTCTGCAGTCGCAGCCAGGTCTTTTGATGTCTTACAAGCTGTGCAATCTTCTGAGCTTCTACAGCTACATGGTAAGTCGTGTCTTATGCTGTTTTGCAATATTCCCTCACGAATCCGATATCCATCAAGATTTCCGAGTTACTGGGAGGTAGTGCCGACCTATCGACTACGCTAAGAGACGTGAAAATTGCTGCAGAGCAAACATTCTTTGACATTCTGAAAACGCGAGGAGACAAGCTTTTGCGGTACCCACCTCCGGTTCCTGGCGACCTCTCTCCTCCTCCAGCAGTTGCAGAAGCGGTGTCAGTGCTGACTGAGTTGACAGAGACCCACAACAGAGTGATGGTTCCTGCAGGCGGCAGTAAGCCCGACTTCAAGCCTGTCGTTGCAGCTCTTATCGACCCAATCATCTTGGTATGATCCCACCTCATAGAAGTCATCATGGTTTCAACTGACAATTTGAGTTGTAGATGTGTGAGCGAGCAGCAGAAGCGTTTGGCTCGAACCAGTCGGTCAGACGATTGAACAGCCTGACACTGGATAATGGCCCTGGCAAAGGACTTGTTGGTGCCAGAAGAACCACTTCACTTGATAACATTGCAATCGCGACTGGAGGGGTAAGTGAAATGATCGTAGACTAGGAGACTGACCTGGGAAGTCCGCAGGAACTGGCCAGCCTCCGAAAGATTTTCTTGATAAACTGTCTGTCGGCTATCAGGCAACCACTAGTATCGTACTCTGCTGCCTCAATCTATGTTAAGTCGCTTGAGACCTCCATCGAAGCGTACATGGGCGCAATCGTGGAGCACGAAGTAGTGCTCGTCCTTGACAAATGCAACCTCTGTAGGAGAGTGTCATTTCTCAAGACTGGGGCGGGAGTTGACGGACAGCAAGAGGTAAATCATGTAGAGAGTCTGAAGATATTCCTCAAGCTCGTCAGTGAAGGTGCGGTGGCGGAGTTCAGTCAGCTTCAAGACACCCGACTCAGGAATGAAGCTTGCATTGGCGTGGCTAAGCAACTAGCCAATGCTTACGAGCTCATATACAGCCATGCGGCTGTAGAGCAGAGGTCCTTATTTCGTCACACACCCCAGCAGATGAAAACTATTCTGGGTATTTAAGGGCCAGGTCGTAGTCTAGGTATAGGTATATATATGGCCCGCTGCAGCTGTAGCAAGGTAGGAGCAGAATCGCTGGAAGAAATGGAGTTTACAAGAAGTTTAGCAGGGGCTGCACACTCGGGTAACCTGAACAAGATGAAGCAGCTTCTGGAGAAAGGAGCCTGTGTGCAAGGTGGCCCAGGTGCTGCCTACACTCCTCTGCACTATGCGGCGCGTAATGGTCACTTGGAAGCCTGCCGATTACTGCTCCAGGTAGCCTAGATGTCCTAGATTGGTTGATGACTGATGGAATAATTGAGATTGAGTTTCAGCACGGGGCCAAAGTGGATGCTCAGACCAAGTTGGGCAAGGCAACCAGCCTCCATAGGGCAGCCTACGCAGGGCACTTTGACATCGTTCGCCTACTTGTTGATAATGGAGCTGATGCAGGGATTGTCGATTCTGACGGCCATACACCCCTCGACAAGGCCATCTATCAGCAACACAGTAGGGTCGTACAACTTTTATTAACAAGTAGTAAACTTCCTTTTTGTTTTTTGCACACATCGATTATCTGATTGATGTTTTTTTGCACATCAACTATCTAATTGATGGTTTTTTGCACATCGATTATCTAATTAAAACATCAATTAGAAGAAAATGTTGTCATCACTTCGATCGACGAACAACTCTGCACGAATGTAGAGAAAGTCACGAGGCGTTCGGTTGGGGGGACGATCGTAAAAGCAAGTCTAATATTAAGATTCAAACGTAATACAACATACTAAGCACACGTCAAAGAGGTGGAAGTGGGCCAGCTCGGCCGTAGTGAGATTCGTCTTGGCTGGTGCTGCCTTGTCCTGGCACTGAGCCGCTACCAAATCCATATCCAACACCGGAACTGGATCCATAACCATAACCATAGCCGCTACCACCACCAGGACACCACCGTATCCAAAACCATAGCCACTGCCACTCCCAGGGCCGCTGCTACTTCCACTTCCGGAACCATATGAAGAGAACCACCACTGCTGTGATGCGTTGCTTGGCGTCGGACACGCCTCTTTGCTCCATTGTCTTCCGGGCCTTGGATAGCTTTCACGCCTAGCATTGCAATCAAACAACATTGCTAATACCATCTTCTTCATCTCACCGCACTTAACACAAAGCAGAGAGAGCAATGTTCTATATATTTCCCTTGCCACCACCGACTATATCATGATAAAGATTCCTCTCCACTTACCAAGTCGGCTATTGGCCAGAATTGTGGTGCCCTAATCCTATATGCCTCGCCGTCGGCAGAGGCGTGGCGCGCTCTTCTTGGAGGGCGGCTGGCTGAGCGAACGGAAGTCTAGTAAGGTTGCATCATCTTCCTCGCCTCTTTAACTTGTTGCCCTCCTGTCTGCAGTAAGGAACGGGCAGCTTTTAAATGAACAAGTCCAGGTTGTTGGTCCTGCTCAACCTTCAATTTTCGTGGACAAGCAGCCGCTCGTCGAAAGTATTCCTGCATCACTCTCCTCCTCGGACAATGATGGATTTGATAGCTCCAGTGTGGACTCTGAGCTTGCGGAGGATTACGCTGGCAACCTTGACGATGGACTCTCAATTGATGAGTTGGCTCCCTCGCAGTGCGCAGATGCGGAGGATCCGCTTCTAAGTGACATTGAGCTTATGTTGCTTGAAACGGAAGTTGAGTCTTGCTACAGTTCAGATGGGGTTGTGGACTTGAACGGAAAAGCTCCAGTGGTTGTTGAACCATCATTTCTGGAGCATAATCCCAGCTCAAGGAAGAAGAGGCCTAAGGATCACTGGCAGAAGGGAGTTGTTGGTTGGCGACAAGTCGTTAGTTTATTTCTTGATGATATTAACTCTCTGTTGCAATGCCAGGACAAAAGAAGCAGCATCGGAGAGAGAGGATCCGAGAGAAGCGGAGGGCGAGGGCATTGTGTCGGGGTGTTGATCTTGAAAACGTGAACATGGTATTCATCGAGCAGGTGCATCTTTACATCATCACTGACTTTCCATGCAACAGATGTTTGAAAGTATGGTCATCAGTAGCTGTGACATGTTGGCCCTGCAACCCATGAAAAACAGAGATTTGGCAATTGTAAGTCGTTCTTTTTTTCTGATTCAAGATTGAGTTGTGCTTTTTAAGCAGGTAAGCAAGCTTGCAGCCACTTACCGCTTAAAGATTGGGTCTCAAGGATCTGGAAAGAAACGGTTAGCTCAGGGTTGATCTGTTGGCTTGGGGTACAAACTCATTTGTGTGCATTGCAGGTTTCCAACAGTTACACGCACTGGACACACCGCTTTGCCAGAAGGCGTGGACAACGAACGTCTGCTGAAGGTAGCCGTTTTACCGCTTTCAACTGACCATAATACTGTTATCTCTTCCACAGCTGCTCGGGGTTATCCCAGTAAAAGGAGCTGAGGTTAGACGGAAAAGACATGGCTTGACGGGATGTAAAACCAGCAAGAAGACAAGATCGAAAGATGGCAACAAGGACCCGCCGAGCTTCATTGCAAGCGGTCATATCAAAGCAGACGATGATAGCCTAGTGGTAGCCGTTCCTGCTGCTCTCTCCAGTAAAGGCGATGGGCCAATTGGTACGTTCGAGGCTCATACCAAAGGCTTTGGCTCTCGAATGCTTGCCAAGATGGGATTTGTAGAGGGTTCTGGTTTGGGTAGAAACGGGCAGGGGATGAGACAGCCTCTGCTGCCCCGAATGAGGCCCAAGTCTCTAGGCCTGGGAGCTTGTTAGGATTGTGCAATTATTTCTATATATTTTTACGTTTTAAGGGCCTGAAGAAGCAACTGAGCAGCTGCATAACGATAGCAAACTGTGGAGCGGAGAGCTCACGTTTGCCCAATGGCATGGAATGGAAGAGGCAACTCATAACAAAGGTACTGGTTATCAAAGGCATGCTTGTGTGTTGCCTGACAGCACCAAGAACCAGTTCCCATTACATTAATATCACAGCCGACTCTACTGACTAATTTGTTGCCGAAGATTCTCGACTTCGCATTCGAGCTGCACGCACGCCATTTCAATGTTGATGTTCTTCCGACATAACTCTCTCCATTGCGACTTAAGATGGCTCAGAACAGCGTCAGCTGCTTGCTGATGACATTAGCCCTCCCGTCAGTGAAACCAGGAAGCAAACAACTAAGCGACAAACCTGATTCAATTTGCGCTCGCGGTTCAATGACTCAATCTCCTGCGTGAAACCCTGCGAGATAGTGTGCAGCCTGGGCCAAGCACAGCTGAGTGACAGAGGAATAGAGGAAGCAAGACCCGTACCTTGAGTTAAAGGCTTCCAAACGTTGATTGTGGGCGCGCCAAATATTAGCATTGTACTGGAGCATCAGTTCAAGGTTTTCATGCCTGCAACGTAAATTAGTTTGGACAAAGACAACAAGACAAAAAAAAAACGCACTTGATGTTCTGATACTGGAGCTGGGCCTTGGCATTGCGCAAATAGCTATCCCACTCGTACAAGTCGTTGCGCTTGCCGACGGGAGGAACCTGCATACCGTAACGTGACATGTCCAAAGTCAAGGGCGGCCTTCCTGCTCGTAGCCGCTCCAGTGCCTTGGCAACCATGGGACATTCTTCCTGTCACGAAGTGGATGACAAAAATATACTAGATACAGCCCTATTATACCTGATGAAGATTAGGAAGCGGAGGTAAGTCGCGCAAGAAGTCGGCAGGGCGCTTGCTGCTTCTGCTCATTTCTTCATCGATGAGCCGCTCCACTTCCACCTTGATCTGCGGATCTGCATAGTGGTGATCTACATAAGGCAGCGCATCAACCAGGACTGCACCGACAGGAGCGCGCAAACTTGGACCCACCTCCATATCCACCAGACCCTAAATTTGGATAACCCTAGCAGCGACCATGGTGAGTGAGCATGCGCGGTTGGCTTAGAAACTAAGAGTGTCTATCGTGTGTGTTGCAGATCAGGTTCATCCTACTGCAGAACAGGCAGGGCAAGACTCGGCTTGCCAAGTACTATGTTCCTCTCGAAGACTCAGAGAAACAGAAGCTTCAGTACGAGGTGAAGTGAATCAAGCTCCCTGTCAGGCTCTGATACGCTTTTCATTTTCAGGTGCACAGACTGGTGGTCAACCGCGATCCCAAGTTCACCAATTTTGTGGAGGTGAGTTTCTTTAGAAAATGGGCGTCTGGCATTCAGATTCGCTTATTTTGCAGTTCCGCACCCACAAGGTGATCTACCGCCGCTACGCTGGTCTCTTCTTCTCCATGTGCGTCGACATAACTGATAACGAATTGGCCTATCTGGAAAGCATACATCTCTTTGTTGAGATTCTGGATCATTTCTTCAGTAACGTCTGCGAGCTTGATCTTGTCTTTAATTTCCATAAGGCAGGCATATTCTCTTCCGTACTACTGCTACTCAAAACACTTTTTTGTCATTGCAGGTATACCTGATTCTAGACGAGTTCATTCTTGCAGGTGAATTACAAGAAACTAGCAAAAAGGTTTGTTTTTGAATCTGAGTGTTGGTGAGGATTATTCAGACATTTGGTGTGCAGGCTATAATCGAACGAATGGCAGAGTTGGAGCGGCAGGAATGAGGTTTTGTTAAATGGACAAATAACATTGAAAAATAGTGCAATTCTCTAAAGACCCCGAGCTGCCATGATGAGTCGGTTCTCTGGTGACGTTTGGGCAGCAACATATCTCACCATTTTGGCCCTCATACCTTTCTGCTGCAGCCAAGCAACCCCCCATGTCCACTAGCTCCTTGCACTTTAACCCCAACTCTGCCCTCCTGCGTTGAAAACGTCAGAAAGAAGTGAGCGCACTCTATCGTTCCACTTACTCATCCCATTCCCCACCGCTAACGGCCCAGCTCGTCAACCACGATATTGCCTCGAATTCAAACTTGGAGAAGCCCAGGCTCCTAAAGTAATCTTTGTCTGCCGTGGCAAGGTTACTGCCTGGCCTTTAAAAGGAATGAATTTTCCACTTACTAACGTATGACTTCCACCGGCAAAGATGGTGACAACACGTCGCAAAGCCTACGCCGACACCTGGAGCTGCAGTTCCAACCACGCATCGCAAAGTTAAATCTGGCCATTGATAACAAGGCATTAGAGGCGGTCATAGAGAAAGCTACTTTGGGACCTGTAGCTGCACCACATAGGTGCTTGCCAACAGCTACGAGGCTGGTGCATCCTTCCAAGGCCTCCACTGCATCCAATCTCAGGTCCTCTACTGCAATTGTCAACAATCAACAACTGATTTCCCCACAGTTATCTGCACTTACTGTCTACCCGAAGTCGCGTCAGTGAGACATCCGTTGCGTAGCGAAGTGTGCGATCCGCCTGCAAACGGCAAAGTCAGCGTCCAAGGGTTTGAAAATCTGCCCCACCTTGAACTTGTAAGATCTACGCTCCACCAAAACCACATTGTGAGCTGCATAGCAATCGGAAAGCATGTGCGACAAGTATCCACGTCCAGCGCCAAACTCAATAAAGGATTCCTTGGTACCTTTCTTGCTGCGCACTCCTCGCCTTGTCAACAACCCAAACTGCTCCAGGTTGCCCAGCATAGCGGCCTGCTGAACTATATGTTTCTCTTGGAGTGGATGCCTCCTGTGCATTATTACAGTCAGCATAAATGTGCATTGCACGCTGTTGGACAGACCTGTCAACTTGGGAGGTGAGCCAGTGGCAGCATGCCTCCGGCCTCACAAAATTGTCCTCGAGTGGTGCAAAGCTTGCATGTGCAACCTTTATCTTCTTCACCAGCTTCTCCAGCTCATCATTGGGCAGTGACTCAATTGTTTCTCGATTGCTGCGGCTGGTCTCATTGTCTTCTTCATCGCTCCCGCCGTTTAAGCCAGGACTATAATAAGGACATTGCTTGAGTGATTGCATCAGCTTAGCAACAGGGCACTTGAGGACGTGTGAATCAACTTTGGCATTGGAGACCGTGCTGCAGAAATGAACGGGAATAAAAAAAACCTATCATACATAACGCACAGATGCCCTACTTACTGTGAAGGATCGAGTGGGCATGCCACTCTGTCTTTAGAGGGTTGATGGTTGCCGCAATAACTGCAGCATGCAGGACGATCATTAACCATGCCGTTTATGAAGAGTCACTTACCTGGATCCAGGAAGATCTGCCCCTCCGCAGTACCTGCCCTTCTTGGTAGCCAGACGCTGCATCGGCCCATGGATTGCGACACAATGGATGTTTATTAGGGTTTATAGGTAAATTGGACAACAATAATGTATTTAACGACCCCAGCCCGTTGGTAGATAAGCATGGACTCCGTAACCCGTCTTCCAGTTGTTCAGTGAAACAACCTTCCTGACTGACCAGAAGCACAGTGTCAAGCCTACAAGCATGACTAGTCTGTGCGTGGCTTTGGATCTCAGTATGACAAGCATGTGCGTGATGAAGGCAAGCATCAAACCTACCACGGTGTAGAGATAAGCCACCACAAAGCCTTCAGCTCCCAACTGCATTCCGGACCCCTGATAAAAGAAGACAAGCTTCCCAGGATTCTTCCTATCGGCCATGAAAAGAGGCATTTTCCGGATAATGTTGTGCATCCCACCAGAAACGCTGAAGAAATAAACAAAGAGAGCGCCTACGCACCAAAGTTTGGGGCTCTGCAGAGGCCTTGCAACAAGCATGTGCTTGAGGGTCAACGGAGCAACCATTGTCAATCCCACACCAACAAACAGAATCTGCATTTTAGATAACACAGGGGACCTTTCTATCTGTCCTACCTTGTGCTTGATCCTCGACTCGAGGAAAGATGCCATTCCCTCGGCAGATCTAGCAAGATCGCCAAACTCCATGGCTTCTGCAGCGCTTGGCAAAGCAGAGCCAGCCGGAAGAAAGCGTACATGAGGCAAAGAGTTGACACCAAACATTGCAAAGCTCGCCTGCGATTCTTGAAACTCAAGAGAGCAAAAGAACACCTTGGACTCTCCGGGACCTCCTGCATTGCTCTTGGTATAGGTTCCTGCCACCAAACCAAACTCATTTTTCAATTCTTTGAGCTTCAGTTCAGATTTCCTTCAGGTTCAAGGCATCGAAAAAGACCAGCAGCCCGTACGGGCGATTGGCCGAAGCGGCCAGCAGATTTACTGCTATCATCCAAGCCAATAATTCCATCTTTAGAATTTGCTTGCCGACGAATCAGATCTGAAACGCGAACATCACCTTCAGTTGCAACTAGCGTTACCGTTGTCACCACAACTAGCGCCAATGCGAGCATCCCCTTCTCCATTCTTTAGGGTTTTGTTATGGCGACTACACATTTTCCCTCTGTCATAAGACTGCCACTCAAGAAGAAGATGGCTATTTTGGTACCTGGTCTGTCTTCAAGACCAGATCATCCACTCAGGTGGGTCTTTCCGGTTGTGTTGTATCGTATAAACTCAGAATTGTTCCAGTATCTGCAAACGGGATCAGAATGAAGTTGCGGAGCATTGATTGAGGCCAATTATCATATCTTAAGAGATTTAGATGCTGGCGTTGAAGGGATTGAGCAGGCCTAAGTAGTGTTCTGTATGGCTAAGGTAAAACTTACTATGGTCTTAAGATAATGTTATAGCTTAGCGGAGAAGCCATCACACACTGAACCACTGACTATGAGAGTTTGGAGCACATGGGTGCTTTGTATACAGCTCTAAAGAGGCCACATGAAGCCGTCAAGTTGTATGAGAAATGCGTACTACAATCCAGCAACAGATGCGTGGTGAGCTACTTGCTGCTCACGTTCTTGAATCTTTTAGGGGCCGCAAACTTATACTGTGAGCCATTGAAGTCGATAAGTCGCGTCCATATAGACGGACCATCATTTTCAGGGGCAAGAGGAAATCACAGAAGGGTTGAGAACAGAGCTTGCAACTCTTCTGATACTCACGGGAAGTTAAGAAATAAGATAGTAAGTCTTCGTGATAAGAAATAAGATAGAAGTCTCTCGTGATACAGGCATGCAGAATGTGTTGGAAGATAATGTGCATGTCGTGCAGAGTAAACTCTGCATCTCAAAAATTTGGATATAGAGTAACTCTGCATCTCAAAAATTTGGATATATGTTTATTAATAACTTTCTTATCAATCTCTTGTTGTATTTCATCTTACTAGACAATGTGGTTGATATTTAGGATAAAAATGTATTTGGCACACAATTTAAACTAGATAATAAAGAATATGTATATTTCCCACTGTTATAAGGTATCTATGAATTTGGCTTTATCTATTGTACGCCGTACAGTGTGAGTGCCAAATGAGAAGATGCTTGCAAATAGTGACAGGCCACTTTGGTCCCAATGCACCTCAACTAGAAGCTGAAACTTGTTTTGTGAAGCACAGTACAGCAAAGATCATCCATTACCAGTGTGATGCCTAAACAACTACATTGCGGAATCAACCTGCAATGAGTTGATTCCTTTTGCAAGGGACGCATGCAACTGCTTGGCTGCCTTTGCTCTCTTGAAAGGTCTGTAGAAGCATTAATTAAAGTTAGTGAGCAGCGTGTAGGAAAAAGCTGAGTCTCAAGAAACGAATGGTTGGAATCCATGCCAAGCTTGGAATGGACACATCACAACTATTCCAGAGACTCAACATATGAATTTCCAGTTACCATTTTTAGAAGGTAACTAGAGAGGATTCATATGAATCTCTATAGAGAATATTTGAAGCGAGAACCGACGTAAGATTAAGTTTTCAAATAATTTATGGGCATGGCTGATTGGGACAGTGCCTCCTTTTCTACTATGGCATCCGAGGGAATTTAGTATCTGTATAGGATGGTAAAGAGCAGTATTACTTTTGAAATGAGTGTTTTGTTAATTATCCATTGTGTGAAAGGATTTTAGGTTCTGAAATAAATTAGTATACACACATGTGAAGTATTGTCATAGTTTTTACTATGACTCGACCCTTTTACTTTGAATGTTGACTGTTGTTAGGGGTAGTCCAGCTGGCCGGCTATCTTTAAATGTCGCGAGAAACACTAAGTGAAGGTAGCATTTACCTTTTAAAAAACTCACTCCCGATTTTGACATCCTAATTAAGATGAGTTTGACATGTTAAATAGGTTAGGTTAGGAACACCCTAGGGTTGACCTAACCCACGCCCTAAAAACCCCACCCCCTTGGGTAGGGTTTAGGGGTAGGAGTTAGTGTGCAGACTCATCTAATTATCTAAGGGGTTAGCATTTAGTGCCAGCCCACTTACACATATAGGAAAAGAAGGGGGGGCTTCGTCACATAAATAAGGTAGAGTATATGTAGGAGAGCTCCTGGGTTCATGACTGAGTTCGTTGCTCTTCTACCGGTGCAAGCTTCAACTTGTGTCATTAAGGTACAACCCTCTGTTGTACCGCCCTAACTTCCAGACGACATGGGTACGTCCCACCTTCGGGGTAGCTTACCCTTAACGTTGGCGAATCCATGCTTGAGAGGACTGGTCGGGATGCACGTTCCAAGAAGCAGAGGTTGAGGCTTGTCTCCAGCCTTCTCCTCCACGTCAAACTAGGAGCAACACTCACAGCTAACCAGGGCATGTTCGTGTCCTTGTCCAACTGTGGGCGTGGGTTCTTGATTGATAGGGTTTCCTTACCGAGTCTTGAGGGATAATTGAGGGGTTCTAGAGTTGGCATTTATGAGCCACGTTTGTGGCACTTGGTGCAACTCTTGAATCTAAGGGCTATGGCATAATAGCCCACATCGGGGAAGGCAGTGTCACATGGAGATGTGACACTGGGCTAAACATCACATGGTGCAACACCTAAGGCACGCCCTTTGGGGTTATGTCATGAGCTTGTCGCCAAGGGGTTGGATATTTTAACAAACAAACATGCTTGTGCTTGCACTAGGGTACTAAGCCTTGGGCATCCGCTCAAGGGAGGTTAGGTCTTATAACTAGGTGTGCTTTGGCACACTTGGCTAGGGGAGTGTTCTCCTTGAAATTCAAGGGTTGAACAACCTAAACATGTTAGCAGGAGCCCTTTCGTGAGGCACTCGCAAGGTCATGTGTTTAGGGTTATCCCAAACCTAGCCTTAGGGAGTTTGCTTAGCAAAACCTCATGTCCGCCTATGGCACACACTTGTGTCTTCACTAAGTACTAGCCCTAGGTCTAGGGACTCAAACCCTTAGGGGTTAGTCGTGATTCAGGGTACCCCTTGTCGCCCTAAAGGGGTTGTATTCCAGGATGAGGGTGATTCCTCAAGGGGTAAGTGACGATGCCTTAGCTCTGTCCAAGGGTATGTGTGGAACACACGTCTCCTTGATGAGGGTTAGGGCATGAGCCTGTTTAGGTCTTCTAGGGCAAGACCCTAAGTCAACTAGGGTTATCCCTCAAGGGTTTTGGGGGCAGACACTCTAGGGAGACTTAGGCTAAACCCTAAGTCAACTAGGGTTATCCCTCAAGGGTTTTGGGGGTAGACACTCTAGGAGACTTAGGCTAAACCCTAAATCTCCTGTCCACTTGGGCATTAGAGTCTAACCTTAGGGGTTGTTGGGGTTGTTATGGGAAACTTAGCGTTGCTCACACATGATGATGACGCCGAATGGCCACCTGGCAGCCACGTGTTGCCATGTGTTGGCCCTTTGGGTTAAAACTTTGACAAGTATCAAGGTATCTATGGGGTTTTGATTTGGGGGGCTTGGCAATGGGCTTGATTATGAGGGATTAGAAGCTCAAGAATCAGCACACTATTGGTTGTATTTGTGCCTTTTTGAGCTATAAAATTTTGATTAAGAATTAGCACATTGTTGGCTATATTTGTGCCTTTTTGAGCCATAAAATTTTGTTCAAGACCAGTATTAGTGATGTTGTGAAGCTTTGGAAATGGCTTAATAATGAATATAATAAGTATTTTGATATGGAAGTGATGTGGATTCATTCCCAACTTGCAGTGTGCATATATGGGATGGTAGGGATATGAGCACACAAGCTCTTTTTAGACATGGTTGTGTAAGGAAAAGAGCACACATTGTCTGACTTGATGCAGAAGATTTAGCTGTACAAGTCATTATCAAAGAATGAGATGGTTGCCAAGAGAGTAGGATGGTTGCATAAAGGAAAGGGCAACTTAACCTTTGATGGAGCTATGGCAAAGCTCATTAACATTGTGATGCTACGAGTAGAGAAAGCTCAAACTTATGAGATTCATTGTGCCATGTATGTCAAAAGAGAGATAGCAAGGGCTTTGACACAAGGGAATGGATGGCAAGATGATTGCTAACGATGAGGGTGTAACACGATGCTTGGGAGTCAAGATGGTTGAGGGGATTAGGAGGTGGAGGTCATGCCATTGTCGCTTGAACTTGGCATGCGGTTGGAGCATGGGAAGAGGCATCTGCCATGACTATGCAAGATTGGGCAATGGGCTTGAGATTGTGACAACACTGCCACAATAAACATGAATAGCCACAAGAGGAACCATGTGAGAAGGTTGAAGAAGAGAGTCGCAATGTAGAGGTTGCACAGAGTGGACATCCATGGGTCTTGGACTTTAGATGTACCAACCTCATGATTATGTATAAATTCATGTTTGATTAGTATACGCCGGTAAGGAATCGAAATGAATAATCTTAGGGGATGACACACCTTAAGGGTCCAAGGCAGTGATAGTTTTTGCTTCATCCTCAAGGATGAAAACAAAATTACATTCTCAAATGCAATGCTTGTTTCTGACTTGCGACAAAACTTATTGTATATTGCCAAAGTGTGCAACAATGATGTACTTGTCTATCACCAAAGTGTGCAATTGAACAATCTTCCAAGTCTTGATAATTGGTGATAAGCTCGTAAAAATGCTTACAACAATTGGATGTGGCTTTATGTTCTTAGAAATCTGTAATTCAACCATTACAACACGCGCACATAGGCACACACACACATGAAAGTCATAGTTTTTTTTTTTTTTTTTTTTTGTAATTTACATGTTCAAACGATAATGCCAAAGATAAACTTTATCATCCTTGTCGAATGGTGTGTGCTTAACATTTGTCACTCGTTGGACATAAGGCGCCCATGTAGCAACCATCTTTCCAATCATCTTAAAACTGGCTTTGTTCATAAAAAGCACTTCATCATCACTGAAGATGACAATTACATCACTAGGCATTGTAGGAGATGATCACAAAAGACACGATGACAAGCTTAGACCTTGAAAGAAAAGTCATGCTTTTGAGCAAGCAACTTTGCCTCGTCCAAATGTCGGGTTAGCAAGCCACTCAAGCTAATACATTTGGATTTGTGTGGCCCTATGAACGTACCTAGTCACTTCGACACAAAGTACTTCATGACTTCATTGATGATTTTAATCGCAAAACTTATGTCTTCTTTTTGCGAGGGAAGGACGAAGCCATTAAAGCCTTTAAACACTATAAGGCCTTTGTCAAAACCCAGTTCAAGCTAAAAATTAAGGCATTAAGGATTAATGGAGGCAAGGAGTACTTCAACAATGCCCTTTGTGACTTTTGTCGTGCGCATGGGATCTAGCACAAAGTCACTACACATTATACTCCACAATAAAATGGAGTTGCAGAACCGAAGAATTGAATGCTTGTTAATGTGGCTCGCAACCTACTACTTGATGTCAAACTAGATAAAGAATTCTAGCAAGAGGCAATTGCCATGGCAGTCCATGTGGAAAATCCCTTACTTATCATTGCACTCAAAAAGAAAACTCTTGAGAAAGTGTGGTATGGGAACAAATCAAATGTCTCTCATTTGCACATATTTGGCAATGTGGATATTACAAATCAATTGCGTAAGAAGTTGGACCCAAAGAGATTTGTGTTTATTGGATATGTTAGCAATGGGGAATGCAGTTGCAAGGGGTATAAGCTTTGGCTAAAGCCACTCTTGTTAGCACCGATGTTATAAGATAATTTCATGCATGACATGAAGCAGCTGACATTTATGCAGTTCATTAATGATGACCTTCTTGTGCTTGTCATTTTGTTTGGATTTTGGGACTGATGATAGTGGGCAACATCAAAGGAGGAGATGCTTCGATTGGTGCATGATGAACCTATAGCGGTTCCACCTATGGATCACAGGGGTATGCCTGATCAGCCCTATGGAGAATCTTGATGGCCCACACATGCAAAGGCCATCTCAAAAAGTTTTGGAGGATGCCACATCTTGGCTTGATGATGAACAGTGCATGTTCATGTATGAGAACATTATGTGGATGTATGAGGAAGTTATGCATGGCCATTTTTGGTGTACGGCCATCCAAGATGAAATGGATTCTCTTCTTGAGAATCACATGTTTGAAGTTTGTGATGCTCACACGGTCGCAAACACTTGAAGTGGGTATTTAAGATCACTACAAGGCTTGTAGCTAAGGGTTTCACGCAAGTGAAAGGCATCGATTATGATGAGACATTTTATCCTATGGTCAAGATGACAAGTGTCTAAACCATCTTCTGGTTCACAAAGAGAGGTTATAGAGTTGACATCTACGGTTATGGCAAGATAGCCCATGTTTGGGAAAAGATTGTCTCATTAACATGTGACACTCGATTACATGGTGTGCAATACAATGCCCAAGGCACAACCTTAGGGGTTGTTGACGACTTTGACACTTAGGGGTTGGACATCATGGCAAATAGTGTGCTTATGCTCGTATTAGTGTGACCATAATTGGATATGCTATTTAGCACACTTGGCTAAGAACGTTCATACTAAGAGTGTATAACGTGTATAAGGTTGAACAACCTGAGCTCATTAGTAAGGCCCTTTATAAGGCACTCATGTAGTCGGGTCCTTAAAGTTATCCAAACCTAGCCTTAGGTGTTGCTTAGTAGAGCACTCGTGTCCTCACTAGGTACTAGCCTTAGACTTGGCTACTCAAATCCTTGGAGGTTAGTTGTGTGTCAAGGTACCCCTTGTCACTCTAAAGGGGTTGTACTCTCGGATAAGGGTGATTAATTAAGGGGTAAGTCATGATGCCTTAATTTTATCACAAGATATGCGAGGAGCACAACTCCTTAGCAAGGTTAGGGCATGAGCATGTCTAGGTCTCATGTGGTGGGATTCGAAAGTTTGCTCGGGTTAGATACTCTAAGGGGGACTTGGGGTGGAACCGTAAGTCTCATGCCTACTTAGGCATCTAAGTCAGACTCTTTGGGTTATGCTAGAAAATTTAGTGTTGCTCACACATGATATTGATGTCGGATTGCCACTTGGTAGTCGCATGCCGGTTCTTTGGGTTAAGACTTGGTAGTCGCGTGCCGGTTCTTTGGGTTAAGACTTTGACAATTAGTATTGAAAATCTATTAATTATGGTTAGTAAGACTGCATAAAGTTGTAGTGTGTTTCAAACTTTAATTAGTCTTTTGTTCCTAAAATATTCTATGACTTTTGGCTAGCATGTTTTTGCACAGAGAGGTTTGGTCATAAGATTTATAATTTTAGAAAACACCTACTTAATAAGTGAGTGTGGATTATGGACTATAATGACAAAGGTGGCACAAGCTTAGGAGGCATTTCCAAGTTTGGTATTTGGTAGGCACCATATAAGAACTTTAACAAATGGTATGGGAGCCTTTTTTGTGATCAATATAATTGCCTAAGTTTATAGTGTTCAAATAACTCTAGCAAATTGAATGATGTTTAACTTAGTATTAAATTCTTAGAATACTAAAAAACTTTTAGTCAACACATTTTTATTTTGTTAAAGAATTTGGTCTTAAGTGAATTAGTTTTCAAAGAACACATGCTCAACAAGTGGGTGTAAATTTAAATATGCCCAAATGTCTTATGTTTGATAACTTTGATCTAGAATGTTTTCACATTAGTTTTTATCTTACTTTCACATGTTCATGTAAAATTGGTTTTGAATATAAATTGTAATTATCACTCTTGACTTTGAATAAACTTCAACTTTTTTTTAATATTACATTCGTTCTAAACTATATTGTTATACATTGTATTAAAATTCGTGATGATAATGTTGAACAACATTTTATTGTTGCTATAACTTGCAAATCTCATTATAGCCTCCACCTTCAAAGGTATAATGTGACTTCTTGTAGTAGCATATGTATGAAATACAGGTCTTATTTATATGCTTGATAAAGAAAATGATATTATAAATCCTCAACTTATTCCCATTGAAGGCCCTCACACTCTTACCATATAAAGGAATAAGCACAATTTTTAAAGTTTTAACACGAAGGATTAACATGTTGCAATATGGAGGGGTCAAGTGGCCATCCAGCATCCTCACCTTATGTAAGCAACACCAAGTCTTTTAGAATAACCTTAACAACCCATAGGGTCATATGCCCTAAATGAGCAAGAGACTAAGAGTCTACCTCAAAACCTTGGAGGGTAACCCTAATGGACTTATGATCTGGCTCCAAAAGACCTAGAACATGCTCATGCCCTAAACCCCATTAAGGATACATGTATTCCACACATATAAATGATGAAGCTAAGGCATCCGCAATTGCTCAAGTACTCATGACACAAGCCAATTGAGTTGCTATTGAATTGCCAACACGACAATGTGGTGTCATAACCATGTCCTCAAGGCACACCAAGTCCCAAAACCAGTCTAGTAGATACACATGGATGTGGAAGATGATAAAGAGTTCATCAAGGAAGAAACCACCAACGAGCCCCACGAGTCACCCCCCTTTTCAACAACTCCACCAATAATACTCCAGGAGGATTGGGTTAGACCCCCAAAAGTTGGATGTTGGTAACAATGTCCTAGTGACTACATAGCACTCCACACTAGCTGAACCAAATTGCCCAAGTTTTGTCCAAAGCAAGGTTTAGATGAAAGACTAGGAGCAACCCTACATAGAAGTTGGCACCATGATCTCTTCATCATGAGATCTTGCTCAGAGAGAGGTAGATTTTTTAATAATAATATCATTAAGTGATGAATAATTCATATAGAACCATAAGGATGCATTTGGATTAGAAACTAGATGTGACTTACATGCTCATTGGATTGGATGATAGATTTGTTTGATAAACATGTTTGCTACATTGCAAATCACATTGCCACCACTAATACTATAAAAGGTCATGCATTATTAGCTAGTATATAGTCACATGCACCTTGAGACAAGCTGGATTTGAATAAATATGCACCTCTGCTCATTTCAACATGTTCATGTAATTGATCCATGATATCTAGTGAGTTGTGCTAAAGCAATAACACAAGAGGGACCAATTAGAACTAGCATGTGTGTGTTATGTGTGATAGACTAAGATACATACTTTAAAGAAATAGTTCCTAATCTAAGAAAACACAACATTGGAACTTTCAATGAAAAGTCATCTAGTTTCTATAACTAATATCTGTTTATGCATATACTTATTAGTCATTATGTTTGCAAGGTCCTATTTAATAGCATCCAGAAAATCACTTTAGAGACCAAAGACAAGAATGAGGTGACTATATGTAAGGAAGGTCTGATAGAACTTACAAGCCTTAATGTACATTAAAAAAAAAAAAATGAAGGTCAAGACTCCATCATATAGGCTTCCTTAGTCATTTATGTAATTGGTTTCCCATAATATAGCCTCTTAAGATTGATGCATCATCATTATAACATCATCATTAGAGAACCATTGCAGCAACATGAACAACTTAAAGTTGCCACCTAGATAGTGGATATTAAAGTTACCAACCTAGATAATGGATACTAATTTGCTATATGCTATATGCCCAAGTGTTCAACATGCCCAATAATGAACTTTCTTAGAAAGGCCACCATTGTCTCAATTAACTCCACCCACAACTTCCTTGTTCACCATCTCAAACATTAACATGAATGATTTTAATAGTTACCAAGCTTTCCCCATTAAATTACCTATGACCTTGTAATTGACCATAACTTTAGTAGTTGGTGGTGATGAGCACATGCAACCTCATTTAACTCATTTAACTCCATAAGAATGACATAATGAACGTATTGAGTAGTGGGTAATAATACCTAACTATGATCCAAACTAAGTACCATTTGACATGTTGTCCTAATGCACAATGTATTTGAATAGAGAATATGTCAGAGTTTTAACCCAAAGGGTCAACGCGTGGTAACACATGGCTACCAGGTGGCCATTCGGCATCATCACCCTGTGTGAGCAACGCTAAGTTTCCCAAAACAACCCCAACGACCCCTAAGGTTAACTCTAATGCCCAAGTGGACATGAGACTTAGGGTTTAGCCTAAGTCTCCCTAGAGTGTCTACCCCAAAACCCTTGAGGGATAACCCTAGTTGACTTAGGGTTTAGCCTAAGTCTCCCTAGAGTGTCTGCCCCCAAAACCCTTGAGGGATAACCCTAGTTGACTTAGGGTCTTGCCCTAGAAGACCTAGACATGGTCATGCCCTAACCCCCATCAAGGAGACGTGTGTTCCACACATAAGTGAGGACACGAGTGTGCGCCGTAGGCGGACACGAGTGTTTTGCTAAGCAAACTCCCTAAGGCTAGTTTGGGATAACCCAAGCACCTGACCTTGCAAGTGCCTTACGAAAGGGCTTCTGCTAATGAGCTTAGGTTGTTCAACCCTGGATTCAAAGGAGAACACTCCCCTAGCCAAGTGTGCCAAGCACACATAGTTACGAGACCTAACCTCCCTTGAGTGGATGCCCAAGGCTTAGCACCCTAGTGCAAGCACAAGCATGCATGTTTGCTAGAGTATCTAACCCCTTAGCAACAAGCCCATGACATAACCCCAAAGGGCGTGCCTCGGGCGTTGTACCATGTGACGTTTAGCCCAGTGTCACATCTCCATGTGACACTGCCTTCCATGATGTGGGCTATCATGCCATAGCCCTTAGATTCAAGAGTTGCACCAAGTACCACAAATGTGGTTCCTAAATGCCAACTCTAGAACCCCTCAATGAACCCTCAGGAACCAGGTATGCGAACCTGTCAAACAAGATCCCACACCCACAATTGGACAAGGACACGGATGTGCCTTGCTTGACCGTGAGTGCTACACCTAGCTTGACGTGGAGAAGGAGGCTGGAGACAAGCCTCAACCTTTGCCTCTTGGAACGTGCATTCCGACAAGACCTCCCAGGCATGGATTCGCCAACGTTAAGGGTAAGCTACCCCGAAGGTGGGACGTACCCTAGCATCTGGAAGTTAGGGCGGCACAACAGAGGGTTGTACCTTAACAACACAAGCTGAAGCTTGCACCGACAGAAGAGCAATGAACTCATTCATGAATCCAGGAGCTCTCCTACATATACTCTACCTTATTATGTGACAGAGCCCACCCCCTCTTTTCCTATATGTGTTAGTGGGCTGGCACTGAATTTTAGCCCCTTAGACAAATTAACAATATGAGCTTATAACTCACCCTTACTCCTACCCCTAAACCCTACCCAAGGGGTGGGGGTTTTAGGGCGTGGGTTAGGGCAACCCTAGGGGTGTTTCTAACCCTACTTAACACGCCGAACTCATCTGCAAAGACCAATCAGCCTATTCGGGACGTCAAAATTAGGGGTGGATTTCTAGAAGGTAAGTTCTAGCTTCGCTTAGAGTTTTCTGCAAATACCTAATGACACCTGGCCGACCATCACCAAATACCCAAGTGCACTAAGCGGGCCTGTTTCCTACTACATCTAGGGTCCATCAACATAGTATAGTAGGTAACAACAGTCAACATCCAAAGTAAAGGCGAGTCAAGTAAAACTATGACAGAACATGTATGAACTTAATTAATTATTGATAACATACTAAATTTGATTTCTTTTGGCGTGTTAGTATAAGCCTATTTAGTCATATCACCAAATCTAATCCTAAATTGCATGATAGTTTACAACTAAAAATTAGAGTTTTCAACCTTATCAAATTGTTTATTACATAAGGCTTAAAAGATTTGGTCACTTAGTTACATTTAATGTGCATCATTATCTTCAAGAAAAAAGGCATATTCAAATGGAAAATGGACACTAAATTTTCATTGCAAGTGCAATTCGTGTTTGTATTAAAGCACATGTTTCAAGAGTGTAAACGTGCATGATGTAATTAAAATGAGCATGTTATAGTACCATTTATTAAATAATTAGCAATTTTAGTTATTTAATTAACATTTTATAATATTAAAGAATATTCTTTCGAACATTTTATTTTTGTAATTGACCCTTTAATAATTATATCATTCATGGACCAAAAATTAATAAGTTATAAATATATTATATTTAAGATTGTATGGCTTAAATAAAGAGCATGAGAGGTACATTATATAAATATTATGTTGTTATTAAAATACTAATATTTAAATATAATATTAATTAAAATTTGTATTAGTAATTATATAATATATATGGTCAATCTTCCATATCTTTTTATAAATTAATTTAGTTAAGGAAACAATTTGATACTATTATTAAAGGGTTAATTATATTAAATATATTATATATAATTGCTTTAAGCTTTAGAAGACATATATTCTTTTGTAGTTTTGTTGATTGTGACTTTATTAATGCTTATTAACATCCACATATATCGAATGGATTTAACATTTATAAAATATTCTGGGTTTTTATGATTAGGAGATCATGTTTTCTCTAAGCATTCATTATACCCTTCACTCTTCTTCTTATGTCACCTTTTTTGCGGTTTGAATTATGCAACCTTTATCATATTATTTTTTATGATAACTTTAGGTATGTCGATAATTTGATCCATCCAAATAGGTTAGTTATATGACACATCTGAAGTGATGAGGACGATTATCAATTTTTGAAGATTTTTGCAATAATCAAAGTATGGTTTAAGTTTTTGGTTCTTTTCTTCAACAAAGTGTGGGGTTTCACTTCCACATCACTACTTGTTTTTTATGTCATTTGTGTTTATTGATGTCGTTTTAATCCCTCACACCACCTTATTTTAAGCCAAAAAGAGTGTTGTAATTTTGTACTTGTGACACATACTTTTCTAACTCTTGAACAATAATGTCTCAATAGTTGACCACATGCTTATATAGTTATGAGTAACCATATATAGTTTTGAGTAACCAATTACCTTATTGGAATTCTTTAGCATCAATTTTTGAACCCATGTCACATACTTTTTTATGTCATCAATAATAAGCTCTTGTTCTTTGAGTTGGGCACTCAATGGAATAGGGTCTGGTTGTCCTTTTGGAAGAAGTGGTTTTCCATCCTCTCCACTTTTGAAGAATATTAAACCTTCTTTTAATAACCACTCATGTTAACAAGCATTGACAAGTATGCTAGTAAATATATAGAAATAAAAGTAAATATGAGCTTGAGAAACACTTAACTAAAATAATTTACTTATTTTTGTTCTCGCCTGCATAATTATCTATATGTAAAAGCAAATGATGAGGAAGTTTATTTAATGTTAATGACACTTGTACACTGTTTGAGCTAGATCCCTCCATTGAATTGGAACTCTCAACAAGGCCATCTATTTTTTATGTAGGCTACTGATAGTGCCTCTCATATTCCTAAGTAGCCTCAAGTGCAAACCTGTTCATGAGAGCATTATGTAAAGGTTATAGGTGTTGTTTCTTCACTTTGAGATCACCCATAGAACTTGTCTGTGAGTGGGATTCAATGTTTCTGAAACACATAGCCAATGACCCAATAGTGAAATTAGAGTTGCCAGACTAGTGTGGAAGTGAAAAGTGTTCGTATGATTCACAACCGTGTCTATGTGTTAGCACACTTATAAATGAAATCCGAAGTTTCATGACATTTTCAAAGCACTTTGGTGTTGTAACTAACCTTGGAATGTTGGTATTTAAATGATCCATCTTGTCATGAATCAGGCATATGTATTATAATGGGCGGGACACAAAAAGCATGCGGTGTGCATAGTATTGAGACCGGCAAATTTGTTGTGTAATCATGTGGCCTCCATCTTCTTTTGAATGGTAATGATTTCCACCAAGGTTTCTGCACAAGCCTTTACAGCCTTCAATGATGTACAAGTGTCACACTTGAAAAAGCTAAAGTGTTTTTGTAATCTCCACATCCTTAAAATGAGTATTCCATATGTTGTTGAATCACGATAAACCCTACAGATGTTTGTTGTCGGATTCAGAGACTTTATAGGGTAACATCATTGCTTGTAGGAAACCATTTCAATTGTTTGTGATGGATCAACGGGTGTTAAAAAATCCTTCGACAAATAGGCACTAGAGGAATTTGGTGGAAAAACTTAGCCGTGCAAGCATGTATAAAGAAGGTATTATATTTAAATTCATCTTGCACTCTTCATTAATACCTACGTTTTTCAGGTATTTATTTCTTCATTTTGGCTCATGTCACAGACACTTTTGCCTTCATCTTCGCCAAGAAAATAGACATCGTTGGACAAGATTTTATATGAATGATGCTGATCCCAAGTGCATTGATACGGTTGTTCACTTGGTTGTTAGGAATGCGCCAAACAATTTTAAACTTTCAAATGACTGGCTAGGCATCTGTTTGCACTCCAACGGCCTAAACCTCCATCTAATACACTGATAGCTAAGAGGGACATATTCGGCAATGTACGTTATCCAAACATCACAAGTCAAGCTGCACGGAGCATCGTCAACCTTTGGGATACATGTGTGTTTGCCGTTGAAAAGGATAAGACCATGGTTGAGAACCTAAACAAGTGGATAGAGAGGTTCTCAACCAACAAACCCATACAGGAGTATTTGGGAAAATTCCCTCCTAAGAAGTGCGATAGCTCTGAAGAGGAATCTAGTTCAATGTCAAAGTCTAAGGACGATCTTCAATCAGATATTAGATTGGAAGTTATCTCGAGGAGTATAGAACATTCACATACTCCATTACCCATGGAAACATCAATAGAAGATACGGAAGATCATGAACGATCTACCAAGCGGCTTAGACCTTCTTCGCCTCACTCAGAAGGTAATAGCAAAAAAGAATTGTTAATGAGTTCTTAAAGTGAAGAATAGTTGTAAATGAGTGTAACATAAGGCATTTTTGTATATTTCGTTTATATTTGTACAAAAAATAAATTCTCAAGGATTAATGAAGCTTTTAGTTCAAACATGGGTCACACATTAACAAGGCAAATAATATACCTTAATAATTAAAGGCCAGCTAACTATCATTTTATAGATATAATGAAACAATTAAGAACATGGATTTTCAGCATTGCCATGAGGTAAGAGAGGGGTTTAATGAAAATTTCTTATGCCACATGTCAGAATGACAGAGTTCATGCAGGAAATGGATAATAATGCAGCTCAAAACATCGTTACCATGGGGACCACTTCAGTTTTTTTCATCACCATTTCTATTGTCTTTAGTTTCTAAATCACTTTCTTCAACGCCTGTAATATCTGAATCTTGTAAGGATGATGTACAATTAAATGATAAAGAGATAAGCAATGATATAGTGTCAACAAATAAATATGAAAGGGAGCAAACAAGTGAGTTGCAAAGCATTCAAGAGGCAACGCTACCCCTATTACCCATGGCCATATTGTGTTGTTGGATGTCAATGGTGTTCTGTTTCATCGACAAAGGCCCAAGGATAGAAAAAAAGAAAAAAATAAGGAGATTTCATTCCTTGTCATGGTAAATTTCGATATGATATCATTTTCGTCCAGGGTTGGACCGTCTCTTTCAAAAGCTTAAGAAGATGGGTGCACTTGTGGGGATTTAGTCATGTATATAGATTCACAACTTGACACCGCTGTTGAATTTGCTTAAGAAACATTGTAGTGTTGCAGAAGAGGTGATTCGTAAAGATTGGATTTTTAACCAACGAATATGTTATAAACCTCTCAAATTTCACAATATAAGAAAGGAAAATAAGCCATACTTCTTTAAGAATGAAAGATTTATTGAGCTTCATAGGGAAATCAATCAATTAAGGATAACGAAGAACGCACATATCTTAGTGGTAGATGACTCTCCTCAAAAGGCTATGCTCAACCAAAACATTGCTTGTATTTATCCAATTACTTTTGATCCATATTTTGATACCAATACCATGGATGAGCTAGTGACTACTTGGATATGTGCCTCAGAAAGAAAAATCTCAAACTCTTTTGTGAGTAATATCCACCATATTAAATATTTCCTGACGCTTTTCTTTCTTGTGATTTTGAATTTTATAAAATGAATGAAAGCAACCGGCGTTTTACAATATTATTTTGAGGAACATCATTTTTTGAATGAGCCTTTATGCAAACCTAGTCTTATCACATTTTATGTATTAACAAGGATGGCAACTCCTAACTGCATTCGTGAGAGTGTTAGGTGATGTCAACAACATCAAGATATTGACCAAAATGATTCGATTAATTCGGAAAGTGATGACTTAGACAAAATAATTAAAATTTAAGTATTAATTAGCAATTTATTTTATATTCCCATTTTCATATATCATGCCCATTTTAGTTACAACGTGCATATTAGTTACAATTAGAACCGCTTGTATTAGTGTAAACTTAGTACACTAGTTTAGGTAGACCAAGTCATTAGTTACAACAATTTGGGGTGTGTAACTCTTGTCCATAGGCAGATCAAGTCATTAGTTACAACAATTTGGGGTGTGGACAAGAGTAACTCTTGTCCACGACCCATTGGTCCCATTGGGAATCAAACCCATGTCATTTTCTTTGATACTAAATGTCGAGTACCTTATCTCTGTCCCCTTGACCAACTGTAAAAGGGCAATTGTTTGAAGGAATTTTAAAAGTTTATTCATGGGGCAAAAATACAACCAACAATTCCCAAGTTTTCTCTCCTATGTTCTACACCATCTAACTACCCTCGCTAGCTACCTCGAGAATTCTATGTACACCTTAACACATGGGCCTCCACATCACCACCCACTCCACGTCAGCAGCCCACATAAGCTGCCCATCACTCACGTAAGCTACCACATCATCACCCACATCAGCTGCCACCTCATCACCCAAATCATCTGCCACATCATTTGCCATGTCATCACCCATGTCCACATCCACGACGAACCATCCGTCAGCAGCCAAGACGATGTCGGCACCAGCAAACTTGTAAACACTTGATTCCTCATCCATAGGAGTTCACTAACCACCTTGGTGGGCTCCATCTCCACTTCACCTAGTTTTGCAGTTTCACGCCTAACAGTGGAAGCCACTGTCTCTCCAGTAAATCCCTTTCCTTCAGATCCCCTCATTCCCAAGCAACCTCACGATGGAGGCAACTGCTGATACCAGTGTTGTCCAGAAGAAGACAATAGTGCATTGAGTCGGCCACCTCTTCCCCTTGAACACACCCACGTTTCATGAGTGCCAAATTGCCCACATGGTGCAGCCTGGAATGAAATACCACTGGCTTGACGACATCCTCGACAGCTCTTCCACTGTATCTAAAGCAAGGCCCGGACTGAAGCTTGTTTGATGACAAAGCCCTTAGTACTCAATTTATCCTACATCCAACCAAGTCACAAGGATCCACGATGGCAGTATACCCAAATGTATCAAAGTTACCAATGTTCACGACAAAGGCACCCCTAGCACTCTTATGAGAATGAAAATGTGTACCTCCTATTCCACCCTCTAGATGTATAGTGTGGGGAAGAGTGGTGTTGCAAGACAACATTATAAATCTTCACATTTTAACGATATAGTGTCTGGCTTGGCTATAGCGTCGCCCCAATTGAGTTGGAGGAATTGGTGCTATTTTGTTGTGTTCTTTTCTATTGAGTTGGGCAAACGAGGGTTGTGTGATCCCTTCTCGGGTATCAGACGAGCTGCCTCTGGGGCTCTCGACACTAATACTATTAAGATCATGCCTACCACGTTTGTGCCTAACACACCAAATGCCTTGACACTATCTCCAACACAATTGCATATAGGTCAATTTCAACAAGGACTTTCAAATTAGGATATGTTCTTAGAATTTCCTCCTCTTCCTGATCTTCCAAGCTTTGCATCCAATCATAACCTTGCAATGCAATTGGGATTTCCTTGCGAATAAACACACGCTAGTACTACTGTGTCAATGCATTCTAGAGCATGATGCAAACCTCCATCTAGATGCTTTGAAGTTTTTGCATTACCTAGAGTGTTGGAGGAAGGTCCTTGAGATTGTTCCCGTACTTTCATTATCACCGGACGTGATCAGAATCAAGTCAATCTTCAAAAACTTGAAAGCTTTAATAACGACTCTAAAAGCCGCAAGCATCCAACCGACTCAGATATAGAATCCAACTTGTTTTCAGCAACAGATAATTGTTTCAGCGACATTAAGCCATCCAACGTAGGCAAAAACTCCAGGCTGTTTCCCTGCATGTCATGCGTTTAGTGACTACAAGAAACCACACATCTTCTTTCTATTTACTACTTACTTGCACCAGAGCTCCTCCAAGGACGACAAGTTCGCTAAAGTTTCATGTAGTCGAGTCAAAAGATTGATCTGAGAACACGTAGTGGCCTATCTGGATATACATTCATGAACATGAAAATTCATTCTATGTCAGCATCTTTGGTACCTCTGAGGGAAGATTGCATAGAAGATTTCCCTGCACCCAGAGTCCTTGAAGTTGCGTTAGTTTTCCTATACTTTCCGGTAGTGTTTTCAAAGCGTTGCCAGCAAGTCCAAACCTCTGAAGCTGAGAAAGCAAAAACTTGAAGACCACATAGAAATAGGAAAGAGACTGGCTTACATTCTCTAAGTTGTGGATATCTTCTGAAATACTGGTGATGTAATTTCCCGCCAGGGAGAGTTCAACAAGATCAGAAATGCTATAAACTTCGGCTGGTACGTCGAAGAGACTTGGATTAAAAAAAATAAGTTGAACGGTTAGTGTATGCAAATCTAGAAAATAAAATAAAAAATTTAACCAGGTGACAGGAAAAAATTAAAATTACGTACCTGTGACTGTAGTTGGAAGAGCTGAGCAGAAACACGGTGAGAGCAAGAACAGCATGGCCATATGCCTAACCTAAACATATTACTCACACGCTTGGTGTATAAGTTTAATTCAACGATTTATTTTCTCATCACCAGAAACAAAACCTTTGATCAACCCACTGCAGCTGTTTTGCATGCTCCAAAGCCTGCTCAACTGGGGAAATCTCTCGAAGTTTAGCAACGTTTACTTCTGGTTGTGATCTCGCAAGTTTAGGAAGCAGAGCAAATTCCTTCAAAAACTCTAAACATTTAGATACGAACGATCGGTACTTACCTTGGGTGAGCCACTCTCTAGAAAAACTCCTTTGATACGACATGTGCAAAGATTTCAAGAGTCGTTTTAACTTTCACGCTCATGCTTAGATTACCTTCATCGATCCAGACCGCCCCGTACTTTTTGTTGAAGTCTCCGAACTCCACCGTTTCTCCCACTGCGGGATAAGCTAATCAGTTCAAGTAACGAGAACAATGAGAATATCAACCATTATCTTCGTAGAATTGCCACCAAAGCTTTCTAGAGCTTTTAACACACGGGAGTGGAAAAATGGCAAGTAGTCATACCTATTCACAACATTTGGGTCCGAGCTGTTATTCATTACATTGTGGATTGCATCAGTGACGGACCACCAACACATCATTTTTAAGCAATGAAAAATAATAATATTTTAATTACAATTGTGAGAGCTAGGAATATAGAAATGTGTACATCCATTAGTTCAGAAACCTAACTTATATACAAGAGCGAGTGGTTTAGATTGAATCCGATCCAACAGCTATCAAAATCCACTACGCTAATAATAGTATGTGCATATGCAACCGTACACGTGGATCTTACATCATCCCCTTCTCTCGGAAGAGTGTAAGTTGGTTAGGGTTCTCTTGTAGATGGGCCCGGATATGGAGGAACATTAAGAGAGGCATTGGTGAATCTGTAGGCGGCACAACTTGTTCCCGTTGCACAAAATGCTTCAACCGTTACATGTACAATCTCCGAGGATCGGGTTGAATGTCGTGCCGAACCTCATAAACCTGTGGCCCTACTTGCCGTAGCACTCGATACGGTCCTTTCCACTGAGGAAGGAGACTCTTAACTAAACCACGTACCGTAAGCTTGGGAAAACGAACCAACACCAGTTCATCAACCTTGTACTCTGCAGGAGGACGATGATGCAGTTGTAGCGTTGTTGTTGTCCTACTTGTACGCGGCCCAAGTGTTCTGCTGACTCCGCACGAAACCAATGGAAGAATGCTTGTCAGATACCGATCCCACGACCTAGCATCAGTAGCTCGCGGTAACCGAGAAGGCAAACCCAACTCCGTTGGCAACACCGGGTCATGACCATACAAGAGCTTATATGGGGAAGTACCAATGGAACTTTGAACTCCAGTGACATAAGCATATCGAGAGACGGCAGATAACCATCCCAATCCGAATGTTGAAAGTTCACATACTTCCGATCATCCCCTTGAAGGTTCTGACGAGCCGTTCCACTAAACCATCTGTCTGAGGATGATAAGCACTTGTGAAAGTGTGGCGTATCCCTAGTCGAGATGTCAAAACATGAAATGCCTCAGCCATAAATGCAGGACCATTATCCGAGAGAATTCGCTCCGGACAAGAATGCTGAAACACGACCCGATTCAAGAAACTGACCAACAGCAGAAGCAGTCGCACTAGCAAGAGCACCAACTTCTACCCAACGAGTTAGGTAATCAGAAGCAATAATAACGTACTCGTTACCAGCAGTTGACCGCGGAAAAGGTCCCATCAAATCAAATGCCACCAATTCAAACGGACGAGAAACTGCAATTGACTCCAACCGTCCTTCCGAAGCACATGGGGAGTATTGCGAGCTTGGCACCACACACAGCTACGCACATACCGAATCACATCTCCTCGCAACTCCGGCCAATAGAAAGATCTGCACAGCTTCTCCATCACCCGACGATGTCCCATGTGCCCGCCAAGAATAGGAGAGTCATGGTAAGCATGGAGGAAGCGTGGAATGAAGATTGAAGGCACCACCAACCGCAAAGGATCATCTGGATCAGTCCCCACAAAATAAAGAAGGTCATCCTGAAGGCGATACTGCGAATGTAAATGCCTGAAAGGCAAGTCATCAGCAAGTGATGCAGGATTCTCAAACCCATCACGAAGCCTTCGAATCCACGGCTCAACCTTTTGAGCTTCCCGAACCTCATCCAAAGACGGCAAATCTAACTCTGCATTCTGCGGACACTGAATGTCAAGCACAGCAACTGCTGATGGTACGGAATCTTCGTCCAAAAAGTCCACTGAAGCTGGAACAACTGGTTCCTCTGGGGCAACAGAAGAGAGAGAAGGTGGAAGAGGAGCCCGAGAAAGAGCATCAGCATCAATGGAACTCCTGGGCGATGAACAACTTCAAAGTCGTAAATTTGAAGTTTCAAGGCCCACCGAGCAGTACGCCCAATCAAATTCTTCGCTTCAACAACGAAGTGACTGCTGCATGATCGCCTTCCAACAACGTCCGCGAACCATGCAAGTAGGCATGGAGCTTCTCAAAACCCCAAACTGCTGCTAGACACTCCTTTTCTGTCGTGGAGTAATTCACCTCTCTGGCTGCAATGTACGGCTGATGTATGCAATGGGATGTCGTTGGCCAGGAACACTTGTACTCTCCTGCATCAATACGCCCCCGAGGCCGATGTCAGAAGCATCTACACGCAAGATGAAAGGACGGGTGTAATCCGGGTACGCCAAAACTGGAGGAGTCGTCAACAACTCTTTGAGATCTGCAAATGCCTGCTTGCAATCCTTAGACCAAACAAAAGAAGTCATTGACGATTTCAACAACGCGCAACGGTGCAGTACGATCTGAAAGATGATCCACAAAAACCCAGATATTGTACCTTGCCAAGAAAGCGTTGCACATCATTCACACACTTTGGCGTAGGGAACTTCAAAACTGCAACTAGTTTGTCAGGATCGACTTGCAAACCTTCACGTGAAATGCGATAACCCAGATAAGTGGTGTCCTTTGATCCAAACACACACTTAGATGGCTTCAACTTCAAACCAACTTCCCGCAGTCGATCCAAAACCTTACGTACATCACCGACATGCTCCTCCCACGTTCCATCCGAATGGATCAAAACATCATCGATGAAATCGGCAGTCACCTCCGGCATGTCGCAAAGAACCTCGTCCATCATACGCTGGAAAGTTGCTGGAGCATTGCTCAAACCGAAAGGCATCACCAAGAACTCGTACAGGCCAAATGGTGTTCGAAAAGCAGTCTTGGGAATGTCCATGTCAGCCATCGGAACTTGCCAATATCCAGATGCGAGATCTAACTTGGTGAACCAACGGCTCCGCCCCAGTCGATCCAAAAGGTCTGCAGTATGAGGAAGTGGGTACACATCTGAGACGGTTACCTCATTTAATGGGCGATAGTCAATGCAGAATCGAACGCTCCCATCAGGCTTCGTCACAAGGTGAGGTTCGCACGCCCAAGGACTTCGAGATTTCGGATAACACCCTTCTCCAACATCTCTTTGACATTCGCTCGTAAGATCTTGAGCTCCTTTGGTGACCGACGCCGAACAGGTACCTTGATTGGCCTAGCATCTCCAGTTGGAATAGGGTGGCGTGTCGCAATCTTGGCCCCAGATGACAAGTCGAAGTTGAAAAGATCAGCATACTCCTTCTTGAGTTGATCAACAACTACAGCACGACATCATCTGATGGATCCAGAGAAGAAAAGGAAGAGCATGAAGGAAAATGGTTGGAAATAGGGGTGAGACAAAAGTGATGGAAGCAGAGGTGGAAGCAGATGGACGAAGTGGAATAGAAGTAAGAGGAATGGAAGAAAGACGAGGGAGAGTCAAACAAGGGGAGACTTTTCAAAGTCACACTTGGCATGATTGCGAGTTAACCAATCCATACCAAGAATAAGGTGAAAAGCTTGACTCGGCACCACCCAAAAGATTGAAGCTCGAGCTCACGATCATCCACAAGAACAACAATGTCCACTTCATCCTGCGAACAAGCATGAGTATGTCCGTTGCCGTACAGAATGAAGACTGGTTCTACCGCACGACGCAAATGAAGGCTACAACGTGTAGCAACAGATTGAGAAATAGAGGACAAACTCGAACCTGTATCCACCAACACTGAAAGGAAAACAGGACGTGGCGTGTGATTAAGAGCTTGAAAAGTGAAAACCGGATATTTGGTGCCGAGTGAACCCCTTGATGATACTCCCGAAAGAAAGATGGAGGGGTCACTAATTTATTCGCACGAGGACCCTCCTCTACTCGTGCGATTCGTCGTTTCCCGGAAGATCCACCATCACAACCTTCCACTGCAGCAGCACCAACCGGACGTTGTTGACGCCATGGCCTCCATCCTGGAAATGGGGGACGCCAATCGGGAAACCGTTGACAGCGCCGATACGTGTGTCCAACCTCATCACACGCCCAACAACGAACTGCACGTCCACGTCCTCGTCCACGGCCCCACCTTGTGCTGGTACACGAGCGGCAACAGCCTCAACCTCCATCGGAGCAGGTCCATCCCCAACATGAAGTGGAACAGAGCACGTGAAGGCGCAAGTGGGAGAGGTGACGACTCATATCGTTGTGCCAGCCTCAAAGCATCGTCAAGAGTCACTGGAGCTAGTGCATGCACAAGCCCCACAAGGTCTTGACGAAGTGCTGGCCACAACATACCTAACTTGATGCGTTCCGACATGTTAGGTTCTGCACGCAGCAAAAGGCTTCGAAAGCGAACACCAAACTGCATCACCGACTCAGATGGCTCCTGACGAATACGATGCAACTGCTGAAAAGCATCATCACAGTCATCCATGCCCAAATGCACGTTTGAAGATCTCTGGAAGAATATTCCAATCCACGAGTTGCAACGTCCAACCATTGTACCACTGCAACGCCGTCCCTTGAAGACAAGTAGGAAACTCGCACAAACACTGAGCACCGTCCCACGAATGATATGTGGCAACCACAGTGAAGTGGTCAAACCAATGGTACACATCATCTCCAGGATTTCCGCGAAAGAAATCCGGCCGACACAGGGGGTTTGCAACATGAGTAGGAGGAGTACCCTGGACTGTGAATGCTGCCATCAACTGAGAATGATTGTTCAATTGCACACGCATGGCATCCAACAATTGCATGAGTAACTGCTCCACAGACAAGGGATTTGCCTGTTGTGGATCATGGACGAAGAAAAGACAACAAGAAAGGAATAGATCTAGACAATGGAAAAGCTAGACCTAAGAAGACAAAGAAAATTAATAAAAAACACAAATCCGAGCACTCCGTAGGGACAATTAGAGGTGCCCCTCACCTCCACCAATGTGAGAGCTCGGAATATAGAAATGTGTATATCATTAGTTTAGAAAGAGCGAGTGGTCCAATTGAATCCAATCCGACGGTTATCAAAATCCACTACGCTAATAATAATATGTGCACATGCAGCCATACACGTGGATCTTACACAATAAGTTATAATAATATTAAAAGAATATTGTATAATGTTTGTACTGTTAAAATTTAATACAAATTTTATCTTACTAAAAACATATCACTTGTAACATATTATATTAAAATATTACTTTCAAATTTTCAAATGATAGTTGTTGTGAAATCCCGACAAAAACATATTATTATGTTTTTAAGATTACATAATATTATTGTCTCCATTTTGGGGTTCACAAGATACTCTGGTTGCTGCTAACTACACTTTGTTTTGTCTCAGCCGAGGCGAACGAGGATGTTGCGAGGAATGTGAGTACGGTGTAAATGCTATGCTCACAAAACCGCCACTGGCTTGTTCAGAACACGCTGTGGTCAGAGTCTCACGATCGTGCTCTAGCGCCAGTTTCGTGTTTTTCTCTTAAGGGCACACCAGAACCTCAACGAGGCCATACTGGAGTCACAGGTCGTCAGCTTTGAGAGACTATGACGGCCGGAGTCGCTCTGCTGCTTGAAGATCTTGGCTTGCTCTGGAGGAGTGAAGATCGAGCTCTTCCAGACAAGCTCTCGGACATTAGTGAGGAGAATTATTCGATGCCTCTAGTGTATATTTATTATATTAATCTCTTTTTGTTAGTTAGATATATGTTTCCTTAATTTCGAAGCTGAGATTCTTGTGTGCTGAAGTAATAATCTTTAAAACTTGTTGGATAATAACACAGGTATTACATGTGTATGCACATGTATAAGTATAACGTGAGTCATGTATGTTGTATATACTTGGGCAAAGATTGAGTCTCTACATATTTACTTTATATTTAAGGCTGGATCTGGCAATGATAATCTCAATGATTATCTTGGCAGTGGTGTTCTTGCTTTATCCTTATAAGGCAAGGATGCAACGGTGAATCACTCAAGTCAATGGGCTTCAACAAACAGCAAAGAGTAAGTCCCAATTTTTTTTCTCTCCCACTGATTGAATATGTAGAAAATCTGGAGGCCTCTGGAAAAACTTTGGCTTTTTTGCGCATAGTCTTGATCAATAAATGCGGCATGCAGAAGGACCATGTTTTGGGATTCTTGGAACACAGAGGAGGATTTACTGTTAAATCCTATAAAATTATATAACATTAAATTAATATTTTTAGTGGGTAAGTTCCAGGATTTGTATACTTGTAGGACACCAACATCTCTTTATGCGTCCTACCAAACAAACGATTAGGAATGATTAAATTCGGGTGTTTAATGTGAACTCAGATGTATAATATGAAACTAAGTAGAAAAAAATAAGCAATACGGTCCAAATAAACACCATGACTTGAGAAAAAACTCATCATCCTCTTGATGTGGAGACCAAGGATAAACCCGATCGATGGCCAAGTCAAAGCCCGGGGCTACACTCTGCATGGCTTGCAGACCCAGCGTGTAAATCTCTTCCGAGTTGCTGCGATGGTGAGAATATGACGAGACAGAATCCTGATCAAGTGCTTCCACCACTGTCAACCCATCAGTTTTGGACATGTCCAACGCTTTCAGGATCAGCCCAAGAGCTCTAACGAGGTTATTTGCAAGACGAGCTTTGTACACCTCCATAGCATCAGTCACTTTGTCACCATCAAACTCCTTTGTCTCCTTTGTCTCGTAGAACCTCCCCAGATCATCCACTATAATCGTTTTGCTCCGCTCCAGCCCCTTGAGTGTCTTGGGGCCGTAATATCCAGCTGCCACGCTAAAACCTTGTAACCCTATAACCCAGGGACGATATTGCCAAGCTCGAGGAGAAGAAAAATTGTTTTGCGGGATTAATCCCGTCGGCCAAAGATAACATGAATCACACCAACCCCAAGGAGGGCATGAATCGTCTTCAACATGATTAATCTAGCCAAAAACAAAGGCATAAGAAGGAGAGGAATCATTTTAGAGATTAATTATGAGAAAAAGAAAAATTATTTGGTGGAATTAATCATGCCAACTCAAATATGAAATAAATCACCTCGGCAGAATTAATCCCACCAACCCCAAGAAGGACATGAAATATCTTTGGTGGGATTAATCCCATGAAAAACAAAGGCACCAAGAATCGTCTCGGTAGGATTAATTTCGCTGACTTGAAAGCAAGAGAGATAAAGAACTTATATATATACAAATGCATAGTATGTGTGTGAGAAAGAGAGAGAGAAATTATAATATATAAATATACATGTATATATAAATATAGGTATGTGTGTGAGAGATAAAGAGAGAAAGAAATTAAAAGTACAAATATACATGTACATGGTGTGGGTGTGTAATATAGAGAGAAATAAAGAACTTACACATGTACATTCACATACATGTGTGTGTTTGTGAAAGACAGAGATAAATATTTAACTTGTGTGAGTGTTACCTTCAAACCCTATTTGCATTACCATGCCTTCTTGCTAAGTAGATGATGGTGTAGCCGCTCTTGAATCTTCTACATTCTAACTTATCAAAACCCTAAAATCAATAAAATACATATTAATCCTAAATGAAGATTCTTTTGTTGTATATTTAATAAGTTTATTGTGTGTGTTTGTGGGTGTGTTAAATACACACAGTACATATGGATCATGCATGGGTTTGACATATGTGTGTCTGTGAGAGTGTGTGTGTATAAGAGAGAGAGTGTTTAGAGATTAATTTGACATGCATTATATACATTAATACACATATACATACACATAAACATACATACATACACATGTGAATGTGTCACATATACTTGGTACATATGGATCATATATGAGTTTAACATGATGCTTTTAAGAAGAGAAGGCTTGTTAGCTCAATGATGATCATTCTAATCAATCATATATCTTGGTATGCCGTATGCACAATATATCAATATGTAAGTCAATATTAGAATTGTGTGAACACTAGACATATGATGACTATCACATATCATTAATTGTTTAGTTTATGATTTAAATCCTTTACCACAGCTCCTTGACCATATACACTAAGCCTTACACCCGCCAGTATATATATGCCTTATCAATAAATGCTTAAACCCATACATAAATGTTTGGTTTACAGTTTAAACCCAATGCCAATATTTTATTATTAAATTTTAATATTTTTATAAAAAGTCTATTATTCATATAAAAATGCATAAGAAAACACTAAAGAATTTTTTATAGTCAGGTAGTTATTAAATTAAATAGCACAAATCATTCTAGTGATTTATAAGTTATTTTAAAATAAAAATTATAATTTGCCGATACATTAAAATTGTTTACATATACTTAAATTTTACCCTATTGTAATTTAAAATGACAAAGTAATATTAAAACATATTTTAATGCAATCATAGCACATATATATAATGTATAATGTATAATCTTTAAAACATAAAAATTAATCCATGCACATTTGTACAAATATTTAATATACATATACTTTAGACCCTAAACATGTGTGTGTGTGTGTATATAATCAACTTGGTTTAGGGTTTAAACCCTAAACACTAAGCCTCACAATTGGATGTTTTAACGCGTGTGTTGTGTGCATGTGGAAGTCTGTAAATGTTTTGTTTGTATATGTGTGCCCCAATATACCCCAGGTCGCCATGACCCAAGAGTAGGATAAAAATAAGGAGATTTGACTTAAGAGTAAGGCAAGAGCAAGGAACAAGACAAGAACAAGGAACATAACAAGAATAATCATAAAATAACTGGTGTTAATAGTAATTGATTATACAACAATTAGGTCGGAGCTTTTATACTCATAATTCCAAGAGCTAATTTAGGCATGAAGAAAAAATAATGTCCCTTATTTTGTAGGTATATCCTGTAAACATATCTTATATCTATATCATGTATTCTATAGGTCGTATTTTGTATCGAGTCGTGACAACACCTCCTTCCTAAGGACGAGTTCCACGACCTGGTTTAGTAGGATAACATTGATGAAAGGTAGCAACCTTGGAAGAAGCATAAAGTAAATTGGATGCAAGTGTGATCGATAGGCAAATAACCTTTCCAATTCACCAAGTATTGAAGTTGGCGGCGATGAAGATAATAATCAGATGGTTGTAACTTCGTACTCAAGTTCATCATCAATAACCACATGAGGGGGAGGAGGAGAAGCACGACCAGGAAGAGAAGAACGATGATACGGTTCCAATAAAGAGGTGTGAAACACAAGAAGAAGTTTCACAGTAAATGGTAGCTCTAGTTGGAAAGTTACAGGATTAATCTTAACCACAATCCTATAAGGGCCCAATCGTTAAAAATTTAATTTAAAAGAAGGCATGTTGGTGCAGATATGTCATAGTTTTTATTATAACTCCTTTTTACTTTGGACGTTGACTATTGTTACCTACTAAACTATATTGATAAGCCTTGTCATGACCTTGTGCAAAGGACAAAACCTTTAAAACAAGGGCGGAACCTTTAAGTTGAAAGGAGGAAATTGTATTCAAGAGAGAAATAAATACAAAATAAAACACAAGGCCGAAGACTGGTGTTAAATAATTTTGAGAAACATAGAACTGAAACCCTGTTTATATATTTGAGGTCTTGAGGATTGTGTGATCCATAAATGGTCTGGAACATGCGTATGAATATACACCTTGCTATTGATGGTATAATTCAGCATCCAGGATCATACAGACAAGTTGGCGTGGCGGAGTGCAAGGAGGAGCGTTTTTGCGAGTTTTTGGATTTGGGCATTTGGAGCATGTAGGACTCTTCTAGGATGTGTGTTGTGTGGCGCCCTCCAGGCGCCATGCATTTTCTAGATGTTTTTTTTAGTGTTTCGGTGAAGGTTAGCTAGATTCTAGCACAGTAGGAGTTTCTTTGGTAGATTAAGTAAGTGGGTAGGACTAGGAGGGTTCTGGGAAGGGAGCCGTGCAGGATTGATAGGGTCTATCAGGAGATTGGAGCAATGTGCGCAGGGGGTGGTGCTCGGGAGAGGTTTAGGGTTTGTGCAAGTTCACAGATTCTCGGATCCTAAAATTGAAGGCGTATTTGGGGGAGTGTAGAAGGAATTGCAGATGGGCAGCGATCCCCAGCTCGGATTTGTGGAGAACTTGTGGCGAGAAGTGGATTTGTCAGATCCCATAAACAGGGGAAATTAGGGTAGAGCAGGGCTGTTAGGGTAGAGTAAGGCAGTTAGGGTTCTTCATTGGAAATTAGGCCTCTGTTTTTGGGAAAGAAAACAGAGGGGTAGATTTAGGGTTCAAGCAGAGTGAATAGGGTGCAGGACAGAGTGTAACGAGGATGCAAGGGATTTGGGTGTAGGGACATCATGTCACGAAAAGAGGGTTTGGTGTTCTCGACGAGGAGACTCCGTTCAGCAGGGCCTGCAGAGAAATGTGAAGTCTCGGGTGATCTCGAGGTGGTTCGACCAAGGAATTTGGGGGGTGTGCTGGAGGAAGCGGATAGGAGCTGCAGGAGTGGTGACACAAGCAAGTGGTATGTGTTACATACAGATGGAGCGGCCAAGGAGAATCCTAAGGGGGTAGCAGGTGCAGGCGCAACTTTAAGCCGAGAAGGAGGAGGCGTGATTAAGGAGACCATTCAAGGATTGAAGTGCGCAACCAACAACCAAGCAGAGTATTGGGCATTAACAATTGGATTGTTGATGGCTTGCAAGGAAGGGGTGAAGAAGCTGAAGGTGAGAGGAGACTCGAAGCTAATGGTGCAACAGGTGAAGGGAGAGGTGAACGTGAGGACGAAGGGCTTACAGGTGTTACACGAGCGAGTGTGTGTGTTGCTGGGTTTGTTGCAGGAGGTGGAGATCGACTATGTACCAAGGGAACAAAACGTGCGCACAGACTTGTTGTCAAACCAAGCAGTAGCGTTGGTGATGCGTGCAAAGGGAATTGCGGATGGGGACATTTTGAAGTATGAGGTCGACTTGAATTGGGTGGAAGTGTGACCGGTGTTGCAATCCCCCCCACAAGAACTTGAAGCAAGCGCGCAATCTCAAAGTGAAGGTGTGTCCGAAGGGTCTGTGGGGGGGAGCGAGAGGCCAAGGAACAGGAATAGACAGTTTGGTTGATGTGGATGGATGAACAGAGCCAATCAAGGGTGCTCATGCAAGGGGAATTGGGAGGATGGAAGCTGCTGATGGTTCCGAGGTGCGGGGAAGACAATTTGCAGGAAACGTTGGAAGAGCTATGCAAGGACCGATTTGGGTGGGGGCAGGTGGACTTTGTATTGCGGGACTGGACTGATGGTGATTTTGAGTTGCTATGGATGGGTGAAGGTACACCACCTTTGCCATCGAGAGTTGTTTGGAGCATGACGGAGTCCCCCGAGGATGCGGAACGAGAGTGGAAGGCGTGTGGTCAGGAGCAGGGCATTGTGGCCAATGACACAGCATGGGAAGAACTACTGAAGGAGATAGAGGAGACTTTGACACGGGCGTCGGTTGGGTCTCTGAGAAGCATGGTGGTAGAGAGTGGTGAACAGAACATGGAGCTTAGACTGGTGCTTGAAGAGTTTGCAACAGCGAGGGTGCAGCCACTATCAAGACCGAGAGAGCAGGTGGTACCAGCAAGATCTAGCGAGAGGAGAAGGAAACAGTGGGCAGCATTTCTAAGCCAAGGTCACAATGGGTGAGTGTGAGCATGCGAGTAGATGGTGAGGACGTTTCGGTGAGCTTGGAAGTGCAAGGGATAAGCAATATTGTGTGGGACGAGTGGGTGCACGTGGCGGAGAGGAAGAAGGAACGGGTACGCGAAGGGTGGTGTTGCCACCAGAGAACAATAAGAAAGACCAGGTGACAAACGGGAGCCTTGCAGAGACAGGACACGAGTTGGGTAGTCGTGCGAGGAAGCAGGTGGTGAATCAGAAAGCTGGAGAAAGTCTGGAGCCGATTCCATCAATGGAAAAGATGGGTACTCCCAGGGAAGAGTGCAGGCTGAGTTCGAGACGCAGAGGTCACGCGGAAGTGGAGACAGTGGTGTCGTTGAAGGATAAACCAGCAGAGCTTGTGGAAGCAGCATCGCCAAAGAACGCATGGAAAGGGAAAGAGGCATTACCTAATTCCTTGAAGGTGAGAGTGCCGATGCTGACGGGTGTGACGAGGGTTGAGGAGGCTGCTAGATCATCTCTGTCCCATGTGTAAGAATTAGAAGTCGGCCATCGGATGGTCTTGGACTTAACACCAGAGGAGATCTCTGCAGTGGAGGCAGAGAGACAACAAATGGAATCCCGGGGAACCATGTTCATTGTGATCTTCGGAGGAAGGATCCCGCCTACTTCAGAGATCAAAGACTGGATTAATGCATCTTTGGGAGATCTTGGCTTGCAGTGCTCAGTGGTGGCCATGCGTAACTTGGGGCGTGGATGTTTTGAAGGGGAACTCAGTGATGCATCCTGCATGGAGGTCTTTCTGGCACAGCGCTCACTACGTGCTGACCCGTACTGGGCTAGAATCCTTAAGTGGATCCCGGAGTGTTGCCCACATGAGAAGGAGTCGTACCTTGCAAGAGAGGAGGATCTGGAGGTTGAATTGTGGGACATTCCTACTTTTTGCTGCCGTTCCAAACCACTGATGCGGTGCCTCGCCCAGGTGCTGGGGGCATATGAGTATGGTTTTGTGGAGACAATGCCTGGAATGAAGGGCCCGGTCAGGTTGAAGCTTCGGGGCACGACAGTAGAGGATGTGTCGAAGGAGGTTCGGATACAAGGTGCGATTGTAAAAGTAACCTTGCGGGGAGGACGACTTGTGTGCAGATTCTGCAAGGTGAATGAACACGTTATTGCCTCATGCCCAGTTCTTGCTGCCAAGAAGAAGAGACAAGCATGGGGAAAGGAGAACATACCTGTGGAGAAGAACAAAGAGGGAGGAGATTGGACCCCTGTGCAGAAGAAGCAGAGTGCACGGATGGGGAATCAAGAGACTCCGATACGTCCTGTGCTGACTACGATGGGCGGCCGCTTTGGTGCCCTCTAGCATGTAGAAGAGGAAGCAGAGGAAATTGTGGTTCAAGGGGATAAGGGTGCGGAACAATCGACAAAACCACGTAGGAGTTGGAGTAGGCCAAAAAAGAAGAAGATGGATGGTCTACCAGTGAAGGGGGTAAAGACCAAATTAAGCACGAGGGCCCACAAGCTTGGCAAGGCCACTTTGGCAGCCCCGTTTGGTGAGAAGCAAGGACGTGGCATGCAGAATCAACAGCTAGGGTCTTCCACTCAGGGATCTCTGGTGGACGCTCCATGTGAGACAGAGAAGGTGGGATCTCCAGTGGATGCTCCACATGGGACAAAGAAGGGCCAAGTGCATGTCATTCTAAATCACCTCACGTCGGAGGAACGAGAGCTTAGAGACATGAAAGAAGAGCAAGAGGCTGTGAGACACAAGGAGGCGGCCATGGGCCCAGCCTGGCCCGCAAAACCGTGCAGATTGTACTTGTGGCATTGGAAGCCGGATGAGAAAGAGCTGTTGGTGATGAAGTTGCCTGGAGGCACTTCGGGACCCTTGCTGGCACCTGTGTGCGGTAATCGTCGTTGACGCCTTAGTTGGTCCCCTTCTTGGAGAGTGTATTGCAAGTACAACTGGGCACTTTGTGTGTCAAACCAGACGGAAAGCCACCATAGCAGGACTTTATGGTAGCTGAGCTCGTGGCGGACGCGCGCAACATAAAGTTACCGGAGACTCTGGAGTGGGTGCAGGAATCGGGTCAAATCCCTGACCCAACTTCTCCTTAGCCTATATGTCGGATCTCCATATGCTGACGTGGAATGTCCGGGGGCTTGCGAATGCTGACATGTATGAGCAACGCAGGCGGGAGCGTCTTGGATTGTGTATGGTAGAGATCGGCAGTCAATCGGCCAAGGTGGATGTGGCTGCATTCCAGGAACACCATATATCGGCCTCAATGATGGGAGAGGGCTGTTGGATCCTGCAGGGTACACAAGAATGTGGAATCCAGTGGTTGGTAGAACAGAGGGCACGTTGCTCTGTGTCAGTAGTTGGTGGGCAAGGTTGATACAGAGGCATGGTATCCTAGTGCGTGGCCGAGCCCAGTTTCTGGTCCTGCAATTGCAACACACACGAGTTGGGATACTCAATGTGTATGCACCGAATGAGGATGGGCAGCGTGGAATTTTCTGGCGTACTGTACAAGGGGCCTTGCCAGGCCATGTGGATGAGTGGATTCTTCTTGGTGACTTCAACATGATTGAACCGGAGCTAGACACAAATACGCCAAGTGGATTTGCACGGTACGTAGGGTTGACAACATGGCAAGCGGAACAGCTTGCATGGAGAACTCTCCAGGTGGCGATGGGTGTGCAGGATCTGTTCGCGGCCCCGTCTTTTTGGGCTCACATCCCGATTCACCAGGTCTTGTGTTGCACAGGGAGGAGGGGTTCTTCACAGGCGGTTGGACAGGATCTATGGATCGGCATGGGTGCTTGAGAAATGCAGATGGATGCGGAGGTGGGAAGGGTTCACTTTGTCGGACCACACCCCGGTGTCGTTATTCATCAAGATCCTGGCGAAACCAGACTTTGATGCACGTCCGGCTGCGATCACGTCTCGGTATGTGAATGATCCAGAGGTACGGGGCCAATTAGAGCACATCTGGCAATCTCGGAGAGCCATGAACCCTGACTGGCCCCTTCATGAGTTCTTACAAGAGGTGTCTAGTTGGTGTCGAGCAGGTCAAAAGGCCAAACACTCGTCCGCCCTTCAAAAAGTGAGAGCTGTCCATGGCAGTTTGGCAGCGTGCAATAGACTCTTGTGTAGGTACCCAAACAATGAGTGGTTGGTAGCCCGTAAGGAGGTGGTGAAGAAACACTTGGAAGGCTTGGAAGATCTGAAGGTTCGGGACTGCATGAGGCTTCAGATGCAGCGCTGGTACTCCAACAAGAAGAGGTTGAATGCTGAATTCTACCGAGCCATCAAACCCACGTTGAGGAGTAAGCCGGTGATGGGTTTCCAGGATGAAGAGGGTCGTCTACATGATGATCCACAAGGGATGATGGAGGTGGGCATGGAGTATTTCAGAAGGTTGTTTTCAGCAGAACCTTGGTCAATAGCACGCAAACAGGCGGGTGAGGTGGTATTAGCGGCTGTTAGCCCCTGTGTCACCCCGGAAATGCAGGAGAGATTGGTTTTACCATTTACTGAGGAGGAGATGCGCGTGGCAATGTGTGAGCTGCAACGGGGAGAGAGAGCGTCGGGCTTGGACGGGATCCCAATGGCTTTTTTTGCGAATTCGTGGCATTGGCTAGGGGCAGCTATTCACAGGTAATGGACCAGGTGTGTGCAGGACCTGACGATGGAGTATGGGCAGCAAGGTACGCAGAAGGGATGATAGCCTTGCTTCCCAAAGAAGGCTCAACGGATCCCACTCTGATCCGCAGTTGGAGGCCAATTTCCATGCTGAACTCACTCTACAAGATTGTCGCTAAGACGCTGGCGAACCGCTTGAGACCAATCATGCAGTCAATTGTGAGCTCGGCCCAGTGTGGATTTGTGAAGGGGAGGCAACTCTATGAGAACGTGGCGACGATGCTAATGGCGAGTGAGTGTGCACATGAGCTTCAAGCTGATTATTGTTTGTTGTTACTCGACGCAGAGAAGGCATATGATAGAGTGGACTGGAACTTCATGGAGGCGGTGATGGTGAAAAAGGGGATTCCACGCTTGTTCGTGCAATGGGTATCCGACTGTATTGGTGCTTGAAAAGCTGTTTGATCCTCAATGGTCGGATGAGTCGTATGGTGGAATTCAGAGGTCAGTTCATCAGGGATGCCCGTTGGCACCATATCTTTTTCTTATGCACACTCACCTTTTGGCTTGTAGACCTAGACGGCCACGGGGCATCCCACTCCCAAACCAGGGTACACCGGTGCAACAGGAAGTGGTGGACAGCCTATTTGCCGATGATGCGGGACTTCTGTTAGCAGGTGACGTGGAAAACTTGGATACTGTGAAGAGGTTGCTGGAGCGGTTCAACTTAGCAGCGGGAGCTAAGACGAATTGGGGTAAATCCAAGGGGATCTGGTTGGGCGATGGAGATCATCCGGACTGGGGGAATGAATGGGGCTTCCAATGGGTCGTGAGAGGTGCCACCATGAGGTACCTATGCTTCCAGTTGGTGCGCGATATGATCCAGTAAGACAGAGTTTGTTTGTTCTAGAGCGGGTGGCTAGCCACATTAGTCAATGGGGGCGAAGGAAGCTGTCTTTCCCCGCCCGAGCCACAGTTGCCAATAGCGTCATGCTTGGGAGCCTGTGGTTCTTTGCTGGAGCATGGAGTATCAATGCAGAGACGATGCGGAAGGTGGAAACACTGTTGCGGGCATATATCTGGAAGGGAGTTGGTCAATGGATGAGGTACCAAGCTCGGGTAAGGTGGGAGTCTTGTACTATGCCGAAGTCGGAGGGAGGACTAGGGTTGACTCCACCAGTAGAGGCAGCTCAAGCTGCTGGTTAAGCTAGTGATCAGGGGGTTGTCACCAGGGCAATAGTCGTGGAAGGTTCTACTGAGAGACGCATTAAGGAGGGTGATACCGGCTCGGGAGTCTGGGAGAGCAGTGCAATGGGCGCCGAACAACGCTTGGTTTCTTGCCGCGTCCGCATTACGGCTCCCTGTGCTTTGTGAGTCCTTTACTGGGAAGCTCCTGGGCACGTGGGAGAAGCTAAAAGAGGCACTGTATCCAGTGGTTCCTGGCTGTCGGGCAGAGTATCTGAGGCACCCCATCTTTCCTCACGAATTGATGCAATCAGAGGAGGGTGGATGCTAGGAGAGGAGAGATGCCACAAGCCATGAGGGATTGCGGTGGCATAAGCGGGTTTGAGGCGGCTTCACCAGCTCGAGGATCTGCAGACAGGGGATCCGGGTTTGGCGGTTCAATGGATCCAACGATGGAAGGTCAGTAGGTAGGGGATCACAGACACCATGTGCCGGGCCATCAAGTCTTTGGAATACGCACGAGATTGGCTGCGGCGGATGGGGGATTGGCAATCGCAAGTCCACAAAATCAGGAGATTGGCTTGTTGTTAGATGAGCAAGGCATTCGTACAGTGTGGTTTGTGTATGATGGAGGCAACGAAGGGAGAGATTTCATGTTTCCAGAGAAGACGGGTTATTGCAGCCGCATGGTGTGGCAATCACCCATTGCCGGATCTGTCCTGTGCAGACTAGCACACGTTGTGGATATGGACAAGAGAACCCATGTGTTGACCCGGGTGTCCGCCATGGTGAATGGAGATTACTGTATCTTTTCGGTGGGGGAATTGTGGAAGAACTGGATTTCAATCCAAGGCTTGGCGATGGACAGGCGGTGAGACAGGAAGTAGCTTCTTCAACTACCAGCCACAGCTGGGCCGGAAGTTGTTACTGGGCAAGCGTCCAGTGTCCAAAATGGCGGACCACCTGCACGTGGCTGGGCTCCCCCGCGGATGAGCAAGGACTTTGGGCGGGAGTTATGGTCTGGTTCGTGGCCCTCTGCAATCAAGGCCATGATGTGGTTGCTTCTGCAAAATAGCTTGGCAGTGCGTGGGAATGTGTGGGGACTTCCATTCCAGGATGTGATGCTTGTGGAATTCTGGAGTCTGAACGACACTGTTTTGGGAGTGTGTGTGTGCGCAGGAAGTAGGGCCCATGTCATGCGTGTGGTAAAACAGGTTAGTAGCCTAGAGCCTTAGTGAGTTGGGAGCTAGTGTGTTTAGGCGAGCACGCAAGTTTCCTCTCAAAGTCTGCGGGAGTATGGGCGGTGAAAATTGACAGGGATGAGCCCCCAAGCTTCAGGCCGGGACTTGCCTTGGATGTGGTGGAGGAGCCGCCAAGTATTGTCGGCACACAGTGGTATTTTATACGGGGATGCCATGGGGCAATTTGGCGTGCTAGAAACCCAGGGTTTTTAAAGGTCAGAGGTGGTCAATCCAACGGACGATGATGTTTTTCTGGACAACTCTCGTGTCCACGGTTGCTTCACATCACAAAGTGGTTTGGGAGAGAGGGGATTTGAATGAGAGAGACTTGATGGAGAGGGTGTGGTCCCGTTGCTTGGGGTCAAACTACAAGGACAGGTGAAATGGAGGTGGAGCCCCCCTAGATGGTTGGTAGATTCCCGTTGATGAGTGATAACGTGGCTGCTTACATGGGGGATACATGGCTGCTTACATGGCTGCTAACGTGGCTACTACGTGGCTGCCTACGTGGCTGCTTATGTGGCTGCTTATGTGGGGGATGATGTGGCTGCCTGCGTGGTTGCTTACGTGGCTGCGAACGTGGGTGATGATTTGGCGACTAACGTGGCCGCTGACGTGGCAGCCAACGTGGTTGAGGATGTGTACGTAGAGGTAGCAGCCGAAGTATGGGCTGGTATATAGAATTTATGATGTAGTTAGAGAGGTTCTTAGGCATAGAGGAGAGAAAACCTGGAAGTGTTTGTTGTATTTTTGCCCCATGAATAAACTTCTAAACTTCTAGCATACAGACAAGTTGGCTAACACATATGTGTGTTAGCGAAAAAGGTCTTGGGTTCAAGTCCTATGAAAGGTAAAAAATAATCCATGATCCTTATCCCCTTCGATGATGAGCATGCGTCACTGATGGCAACATCCTTATCCCCTTCGATGTGAGCACCACGCATCACTGATGGCAACAAGATCAGGAGCATGAACGAAAATCACATAAGAGTCTCTTGATGATGCAAAATGGGCCCAAGCGTGGAACTCGAGACAAAACGTCACATCAGAGAGTCTCTCGATGATGCGAAATGGACAGATGAACCGACTCAGTCCGGATGGTTGATGGATCCGGATGGTTGGTGGAAGCTCGAGACAAAACGTCACATCAGAGAGTCTCTCGATGATGCAAAATGGACAAGATGAACCGACTCAGCCGGATGGTTGGTGGAAGCTCGAGACGAAACGTCACATTACAGAGTCTCTCGATGATGCGAAATGGGCCCAAGTGTTGTGATATCTAGCTTGTCATAGGACGTGTGGTTGGCCAATGACGCCGGAGGAGCCACACTTGTCACAAATGTGAATGCTAGAGGAGAGGATTGGAAGGCCCAAGCGTTGATAGTCCAGCTTGTCACAGGGACGTGTGGTTGGCCAATGACGCTGGAGGAGCCACACTTGGTCACCAAATGTGAATGTTGGAGGAGAGGATGGGAACGATCAACAGCTTGTTGTTGCAAATCCCGAGTGCGTTAAAGATGATGCTGCACTTCTTCATGGATTGGGATGCTCAACACGATCATCGGCAGTGGTAAAGCTAGGAACCATAGGCAAGCTGTAGGACCAGCGAGGATGAACACCAGAGAACGCAAAAAATGGTGACACACCTATGGATGAGTGTGCCGTGTTGTTGTACGCGAACTCGGCAGCAGGAAGGAGATCGACCCAATCAACTTGCAAAGAGAAATGAAACCAGAGATATTGTTCCAGATGCTCTGTTTGGCCATCTGTTTTAGGATGATGTGTAGTAGATAGCTTCCCGGTGATATGTAGTCGATCCAGGAATCTCTGCCAAAATGCTGAAGTGAACGGACCTCGATCAGTAACAAGTTCATCAGGAAGACCATGAAGACATAACACTCCCGGTACACAGATCTGCAACATTAAGACCCGAACATGTCTTGTTGCAAGGAACAAAGTGCGCCATCTTAGAAACCGATCAACAATGACTAGGACAGCATCAAACCCTTTAGAAAGCGGTAAATCAATGAGGAAATTCATGGTGATGGAGGACCATGGCTGCTAAATAATAGAAAGAGGTTGTAGTAGTCCAACCGGTCGATAACAGGAAGCTTTGACGCTGGCATGTGTCACAAGATCGCACAAATTCTTAAGATACATGCGAAGCCGAGGCCACCAGAACACATGTTGTACCAGCTCGATCGTCTTTCGAATGCCAAAATGTTCCGCAGTGTGTTGTCATGGCAATGTTGGACAGCTCGCAACCTCAGTTCTCCATCCGGAACATAGATTTGGATGTGGTGGTACAGCAACCATGGAAAGCAGCATAATCTTAGTTGTGACCTGAAGACAATGGCTGAACTCGTCGAACATGTGCAAGGACATCACAAGCAAACTCATCTTGAGGAAGACTTTTTCGCATTAGATCCAAAAACAAAGTGTCAACTGGAGCAGAAGAACGGGAAAGTGCGTTCACCAACAACTAGTCGGAGCTCAGAATGACTTGTCTTGTTGATCAAATGGGATTTCACCTGGTACTTGAGCTAGGTAACTGCGACAAGATAAAGCATCTGCTTTGCCATTTAGATGACCGGGACAATGAATAATCACGTATCGAAACTAGGACAAAGACTGTGCCCATTGTGCCTGACGCCGATTGAGACCTCGTGCTATTGCCCAGTACTGGAGGTTCTTGTGATACAATACACCTTAACCACATGCGGGAACCTTCAAGGAATTTGCGCCACTCTTCAAAGGCATCAACAATCGCCAGCAACTCCTTATTGTAAACATCGTAGTTGATCTCAGGTGTAGTGAACTTGTAGGAATGGAAAGCAATGGGATGGAGAAGATGATATGGACCTTCCTGGGACAACACTTCACCAATAGTGAAGTCAGAAGCATCAGCTTCCACGAAATATGGCTTTGCAGGGTTAGGATGGATAAGAACATATGCTGAGGTGAACGCTTTCTTTAGGAACTCGAACGTTTTCTTTAAGAACTCGAACGCCTTCTTTAAGAACTCGAACACCTCCTTAGCTTCAGAGGACCAGACAAATGGAACATCCTTGCCAGTCAACTTCGTCAATGGCAATGTAATCTTGGAGAAATCCCAAACAAAATGTCGATAGAAGTTCATAAACCCGAGGAAACATCGAACGTTATGAACATTTAATGGTCTCCCACTCCAATACAGTCCGGATTTTTGCAGGATTCATGTGAACACCTTCAACTGAAACAATGTACCCCAGAAACTTGACAGGCTGCTGACTGAAAGAGCACTTCTCCAACTTGGCAAATAAGTGGTGCTTCCGAAGCTTCTCCAAGACTAACCGTACATGCCGTTCATGTTCTTCTCGAGTCTTGGAAAATATCAGGATGTCGTTTAGGTACATGATGACAAATAAATCCAAAAAGTCCTGAAAAATATTGTTAGCCATGTGTTGGAAAACAGCAGGTGCATTTGCCAGACAAACGGCATTACTATGTACTCGAAATGTCCGTAGCGTGTATGAAATGTTGTTTTCCACTCGTCCCCTTCTCAGATTCGGATAGATTGTATGCTCCTCTTAAATCGATCTTTGTGAAATATCGAGCACCAAAAAGACGCTCGAGCATGTCGAAGACGAGTGGAGAGGATACTTGTTTAGAATGGTGACCTTATTCAATCTCGGTAGTCCACCACGAGCCAGAGACTTCCATCCTTCTTAGAAACAAGTCGATGATCGTGAATGACGAATAAATCGGTGACAAGATTCTCCTCAATACTCCTCAATGTCTCCAACTCTGTCAGTGAGAGACCGTAGATGAGACCGGAGGATGGTTGCATACCCTTAACGAGATAGATAGGACAGTCGTACTCACGGTGCAGTGGCAAGGCAGAAGCTTTCTTTTTGTCAAAGACGTCTTCGAAATCAGCATACTATTTTGGTAAGGCATGAGGAACAGGAACAGAAACATCCTTAGCAGAGCAGGGATAGACTTTGATTGCGAACACGGACGCTGGGTCATGTCAGCTATCTTTCTTGAACTGCGATATGTGAGACTTGAAGCGGAGGAGGAATTAGAACAAGATTGGAATCAAAGAGTGTGGCCGGAGTTGAAACAGCTGGGAAACTATTCATGAAACGTTCTCTCCAACCATGATCCACCAACTCGATCCATGGCAAATCAAGGATAATCGTAAAGTCCGGAATAGAAACAACACTGAAGGAAATGTTGCACACAGCACCACAAGCAACGACCTCAATGACCTCTGTGTCATTTATTACCGCTCCAGATTTGATATTGTCCATCAATGACCCATACAGAACCATGAGTCTTCAAAGGATGTAGACGAATCCCGTGCTTAACAACAAAATTCATATCGATGAAATTTGTGTTCGCTCCTCTATCCACTAAAGCTTTACCAAAGAACTCTACCTCTGGCGTCTTTAGCTGCACCGGAACATGGAACGGCTTGCACACCTTCATGGATGGAATGATCCAAGATGAGGAAGGGAAGATGTTTTGAGTGAAGAGCCTTGAGGAACATGAGTTGTTCCACGGCAATCTAACCGGACAGCTCCTATTCGGCTGAATCTTCTCGTTTCTCGGTAGCACATCAAGGGCCACTTCACGAGCTTGCTTTGGACGTCGGTGATACAACTTGTGGTATGGGTCCCCACAGCACAGACAAGCTTGTACTGAATTCGCTTCTAGCGTTCGATTGGTAAAAGCTTGCCTCGATGTGATCGCCCTAATTCCATCGAGGATGGTTCTACTGAGGAAGATGATGAATTAGTAAATGAAGAGAGGGACTGGAGAAATGGAAGAAGATGGCACCGAGAAGAAAGAAGGATGCCGATGTTCTTGTGTCCGCTTGATCAACCGTTTCACAACGAATTGCCAACTTTATCATGCTGGTGAGGGTTTCTAGAACAGCAAAATTAGCAACATATTTTTGATCTCGTCTGCAACCCGCCGGAAAACCTCCTTGAGAGCACGATCTCCCCAGGTGACATCATAAGCAAGGAGTTGGAACTTCGACGCGTACTCTACTACCGACATACCCCTTGGTGAAGCTAGCGGAGTTTGGTGATGGCAGCACTCTCACGATCCGTGAACCATTCCACAAACTCCTCAAAATTCCCAAGGATCGGATCATTGTTCTCCTGCAAGGTTGAACCACAAAAGACAAAGAACGAAACTTTGATTGGGTACCATCGAACTTTTCAGGCATGCTGATCTTCGGCTCTAGAGAATTCCATGTATAGTTGATCATTCTCCAGGTGTAGTTGTTCGATCTGTTGTGGAGGGAAGCAACTTGCTCATGAAGAGCATGCTTGGACATGATGAGTCGAAGAAGAAAATCGAAAAAAAAAAAAGAAAAAAGAAAGAAAGAAAATGGGATCGATGACAAGTGGGAGCAGAAACTTGTCACTACTCATAATCATTCAAACTGTCACGACCTTGTGCAAAGGGTGAAACTTTTAGAACAAGGGCGGAACCTTTGAGCTGAAAGGAGGAGATTGTATTCAAGAAAGAAATGAATAAAAAATGAAACACAGGCCAAAGACTGGTGTTGAATGATTCTGAAAAACTTGGAACTGGAACCCTGTTTATAATTTGAGGTCCTGAGGATTGTGTGGTCCACAACTGGTTTGGAATATGTGGTCCATAACTGGTCTGGAACATGCTTATGAATATACGCCTTGCTGTTGATTGTGTAATTCAACATCTAGGATCATACGGACAAGTTGGCTAACACATATGTGTGTTAGCGGAAGGTCTCGGGTTTAAGTCCTGTGAAAGGGAAAAAAATAACCCATGTTTCTTCTACAGGCCTACTTAGTGCACTTGAATATTAATGATGGTTCAGCCAGGTGTTATTAGGTATTTGTAAGAAACTCTAGGCGAAGCTAACACTTCTATCTAAAAAACTTTTACCCTGGGGGATGCTCTGTCACATATGTCGTTACCCTTTGTTGTGCCACCCTAACTTCCAAATGCAGGGGTACGTCCCACCTTCGGGGTAGCTCGTCCTTAACGTTGGCAATCCATGCCACCCTAACTTCCAAATAACAGGGGTACGTCCCATCTTCGGGGTAGCTCGCCTTTAACGTTGGCGAATCCATGCCTAGAAGGTCATGTTGGAATGCACGTTCCAAGAGGCAAAGGTTTAGGCTTGTCTCCAGCCTCCTCCTCCACGTCAAGCAAGGTGTAGCACTCATGGCCAAGCAAGGCACATTTGTGTCCTTGTCCAACTATGGCGTGGAATCTTGTTTGATAGGTTCACATTACATATAGTTCTTGAGGGTTTACTAAGGGGTTCTAGAGTTGGCATTTAGGAGCCACGTTTGTGGCATTTAGTGCAACTCTTGAATCTAAGGGCTATGGCATGATAGCTCACATCATGGAAGGCAGTGTCACATGGAGATGTGACACTAGGCTAGATGTCACACAATACAATGCCTGAGGCACGCCCTTTGGGGTCGTGTCATGGATTTGTCACCAAGGTGTTGGATACTCTAATAAACAGGCATGCTTGTACTTGCACTAGGGTGTTAAACCTTAGGCATCTGCTCAAGGGAGGTTAGGTCTCGTAACTAGGTGTGCTTTGGCACACATGGCTAGGGGTGTTCTCCTTAAGAAATAAGGGTTGAACAACCTAAGCTCATTAGTAGAAGCCTTATCATGAGACACTCGCAAGGTCATGTACTTAGGGTTATCCAAACCTAGCCTCAGGGAGTTTGCTTATCAGAATATTTATGTCCGCCTACGGCGCACACTTATGTCCTCACTAAGTATTAACCTTAGGTCTAAGGTATGACTTGGTCACTCCAACCCTTAAGGTTAGTCATGGTTCATGGTACCCCTTGTGAATTGTACTCCCGGATGAGGGTGATTCCTCAAGGGGTAAGTGATGATGTCTTAGCTCTGTCATAAGGGATGTGTGAAACACATCTCCTTAGTGGGGTTAGGGCATGAGCCTGTCTAGGTCTACTGAGATAGGATCCTAAAGTCTACTCTAGGGTTTGGGGGATGGTCATTCTAGGGGACTTAGGGTAGGACTCTAAGTCTTCTGTTTAATTAGGCATCTAAGTCAGACTCTTAGGGTTATCTCGAAAGACTTAGTGTTGCTCACACAGGGAATTGGCGTTGAAAGGCCACTTGGCGGCCACGTGTTGCCATGTGTGGGTTAAAACTTTGACAAGATATGTCGACAAAGAAGCCACATGAGATCACCAACCTTGTATGCAAGTGTCGGCTGATGATGAGCATTAGCATGGCACTTATACCATTCATGTGCCTGCTGAAGATGAACTCAAAGATCATCTTGCACCTAACAAAGATGCTGGAGACGATCCTGTACTGCAGGAGTGAAAGAAATAGAAGCATGAGGAACAAAGTCAAAACGTGAATGGTAGCTTATAAGAGCAAAGAAATGTGTCTAACTTGTAAATACATGAACGGAGTTGTTGTAAGCAAACTCCGCCATAGGAAGATGGTCTAACTAGTTATCATGTTGGTAACTGATGAAGTAGCGAAGATATTGCTCTAATGTTTGAATCGTGTGTTCTAACTGCCCATCAATTTGCAAATGATATCCTAAAGAAAGATCCGCTTTAACTTATAAACTTCGGTGAAGCTCTTGCCAAAATCTAAACATGAATTGTGAGCCTCGATTGGAAACAATGCTTTCAAGAAAACCATAATGTCGGAACACTTTGCGAATCACCAACTCAGAAGTTGTCTGGCATGTAACTATCTTGTTACAGGGCAAGAAATAAGCATGTTTGGTGAACATTTAACCACCACAAGAACTGCATCAAATCCACGAGAAGAAGGAAGATTTGTGAGGAAATCCATAAAAATGGATCTCCAAGGAGCAGAGGGAACAGGAAGAGGACAACAAAGACCAGAGGGCGCATGACGAAGCATTTCGACCTATTGCAAATGTCACAACTCCGTACAAAATTTTCCACGAAACCTTGCAACCCAGGCCACCAATAGTTACAAGTTACCAACTCAATTGTCTTGGCCACACCAAAATGTCATGTAGCCGGGGTATTATGACAATCATGTACCACACGAGTCTTGTAAACACTAACAAGAATGTACAAGAGACCCTCCTAGTACAAGAGTCCATCCTGTATGGCAAACAATTTGTAGTCTATACGGGAACTGGAGGAAGAAGAGCTTGTGATGTCAAGACTAATGTGAGAGAACACATTCTTTGCCAAGTCGTTTGTAGCCAATTGCAAATGGATGCCCTATAGAAGTGTTGAATTTGCTGAAGCATGATGAACCTATAGTGACGCAAGCCGAAATAGATCAGGACCCAATAATACTTGATTTTGACAGTCGTATGCAGAATCAGCCGGGGTCAGTGCAAGGTAAGAGTGCCTAGACAATGCATCCGCTTTGCCATTCCGAAAACCCAACCTATAAATGATGACAAAATCAAAATGTGATAGAAATTCCACCCACCTAGCCTGTCGCCAACTAAGAACTCAAGCCGTTTGAAAAAACTCTAAGTTCTTGTGATCCATAAGAACTTGTACAAGATGTGCAGCACCTTCCAAAAAGTGTTGCCACTCCTTGAACAAATCCACAATGGCCTTGAATTCTTGTCATGAATCTCATAATTGATTTCCATCGAAAAGAACTTACGAGAGTGAAAGGCTACAAGATGGAGTAACTTGTCTTCTCCAACTTGTGATAAAATAGAACCTACTGCAAAGTCCGAAGCATCTGCTTCAACAAAAAAGGTACGAGAAGGATCAGGATGTGCTGAAATCGGAGCTGTCGTGAAGGCATCCTTGAGTGTTGTGAATGCATGTTCCACCTTGTCGAACCAAGAGAAATCCCTTGGTGAGTTCCGTGAATGGAAGTACACACTTAGAGAAGTCTTGTATGAATCACCTATAGAAATTTGTGAAGCCAAAGAAACATTATACGTCTTGTACAGACTTAGGCCTTTCCCACTTCACGATAGTCTTCACTTTATGCATGTCCATTGAGACGCCGGCAGGAGAGGCAATGTGGCCAAGAACTCCACAGCATTCCTATAAAAAAAACACTTCTCCAACTTCACAGACAGGTCATGCTCGTAAAGCTTCTGTAGAACTAGTCGTACATGTTTGTCATGTACCTCCTAGTCCTTAGAGAAAATTAGGATGTCATCGAGGTAAATCACCACAAACTGGTCCAAGAAGTCACAAAAGATGTTGTTCACCATGTGTTGGAACACGGCTGGGGCATTTGTAAGTCCGAAAGGCATCACTGTGTACTCGAAATGTCCATACCTTATATGAAAGGCAGTCTTCCACTCATTACCTAGACGAATCCGTACAAGATTGTAGGCCCCTTGTAAGTCAATCTTCGTGAATACCTTTGCTCCACGTAGCCGATCGAGAAGTTCTAGGATCAATAACAACGGGTACCGGTTATAGATGATGACTTGATTCAAACCTCTATAGTTCACAACCAAACACAAACTCCTATCTTTCTTCTTAATAAAGAACATAGGTGCTCCTACATGGGACTTTGATTGATGAATGAAGCTGGATGCTAAGTTGTCCTCCATGTACTTGCAAAGAACCGTAGGTGACAGTGCATAAATCAATTTGAACGGTGGAGTCTTCCCCTCCGCAAGATATATGGGATAATCGTAGGACCTATGAATAGAAAGAAATGTAGCCTTGTACTTATCAAAAATGTCCTAAAAGGAGTGATACTTGGATAGTAGGGAAGAAATAAGAGAAATAAAAGGAATTGAAAATTAGGAGAGTCAGATACAAGAAAGGTAGAAGAGGATGTAGAGTTACTTGAAAAATAAAAAAATGAAAAAGAGCTAGATCAGTGGCAAGTTCATGCATAGTAGTGGTAAGAACGCAGAGAGGAGAAAAGGGAGCTATGAATGAAAAAGAGAAAGGATCTTGGGGAATGGAACAGAAGCAGAGTAATGAAAAGAGGCAAGATTGTGAAAAACTTGTGTTGATGTTAACGAGTGTATAGGATTGAAAGAACCCTTTACAGAAGTCTGTGAAAGCACATGAATCAGGAGAGCATGCAAATGTGCTGACGAACTAACAGGAGATGGATCGTGTCAAGGAGGAACCTTCGCCACTGATACAGGAGCATGCACAGTCAATTATGTAGTTTGTACTACCTCAAATACTAAGGTTATATCCTACATGCAGGAAGGTATAGGATTTATCTTAGCTGCCAGAGAGAAAAACGTGAGTGTCCTAGACCTCTAGTCGATTTAAGGATTTACAACCATGAACCATGGCATGCCTAAAACAATGGGAGTCATCTGAGTCTTAATCAAGTTGAAGGAAATCGAACAATTGAATGTGTCATGGGTGCAAGACAGAGGTGTGGTAGCATGGGTAACTGGGCCATAAGTAATCAGACGACCATCTGCAACCTTGATAAGAACTGCATGTTTCAACTTTACCACTAGAATACCATGCTGAGTTGCAAAAGTGTCGTTCATGAAGCATGCATTTGCACTAGTGTTTAACAAGGCAGACTTCTTGAGCTCTCGATTGTTGAGGTGAATGTGTACAAAAAACTTGAGTGATGGAATGGTGTGAGCAACACCAATAAAGCCTACACCTACGTCTAACTTCGCGGCTCTTAGACAAAGTGGACATTGAAATTTTCCAATTAAACTTCAGCTTCAACTTTACGCGTCTTAAACTTCCTAATTTTAACAAGACATTTTGCCACCTTGTGTCCTACTTCACCACAATACAAGCATAAGTTCTTACCACAACAACGTTGCTTCTCAGCAACTGAAGTGGGCCACGCTTGTATTTGTCGACCTCTATAGGAACTACTCTAGAAGATGTCATAGAAACATGTGCTACAACTATAGGATTGGCTTCCATGAACTGTTGACGGGATTTTTCTTAACGAAACTCGAACAAATGGTTGTCGCAATGAATGACTTGTTATATGACCTTTGCTAAGGTTTGGGCATCCGGTAACATAAAGAGAAGGTCCTTCACGTCATCCCTCAACCCAAAATGGAAGTGTTCGATCAATGTAGTTTTGTCCCATGGAATGTTCGTGCAAAGTTGTTGAAATTCGGATGCATAAACGAAATTAACCAGAATCCTTGTGCGAGCTTCCTTAACTTCGTGCATGTAGAATGATACTTATTGGAATCTCCAAAGTAGGCTTTAAAGGCAACCACGAATCCTTCAAAGTCTTCCATTGATGGGTCGTCATGCTCTAGTAAAGGGGCAACCTAAGCCCGTGGGGATTCAACTAGTAAGGATGCCAAAAGGCCAAGCTTTTGTGCATTAGTCAAATAGCGGCGTGGTTACATGCGGATCAAAAGCTTGATCTGATTTAGAAAACCTTGAAAATCGACGTGATTGCCACTAAACTTCTCCGACATGTTAATCTTCGCTCTAAAAAAGAGTCCAATATAGAGGAAACCACAGATGCTTGAGAGAGAGCCTGCGCAGCAACCTTGGAGGATGCATTAGTAGCTGCATGCACCATGTTGGTGGAACCTTACAGATCTATGACCACTTGGCACAAAGTGGTCAATTCATGTGCTCACATTGAAATTGCTCAAAATCTGCCATGATCCGTGGAAGAAAAAAAAGGAAAACAAGGAAGAAGAACCAAGAAAAAAAAATAACTAGAAATCGGGGAGTTATGAAAGCAATTATTATTAAACTGTCAAGCCACAACTCAAGAGCAAGATAAGAACAAGGAGGCTTGACTCAAGAGCAAGGAATATAACAAGAATAATCGTAGAATGACTGGTGTTGATAGTAATTGATTGTATAATAATTAGGTTGGAGCTTTTATACTCACAACTCCAAGAGCTAATCTAGGCATGAACTAAAAATAATGTCCCTTATCATGTAGGTATATCTTATAAGCATATCTTGTATCCCGTATCCTACATCATGTATTCTATAAGTCGTATCCTGTATCAAGTCATGACACCTAGCCCATAAAGTGTGTAATGATAAATGCTTGGTTTGGGGTTTAAACCCTAAACCCTAAACACAAAGCTAGATGCTAAACTCTAGACCTTAAACATTATTTATTTGTGATCGACTCATCGGCTTGTGTATGTGTGTGCATATGTGTCTCTATGGGTGCTTTAATGTGTGTGTTGTGTGCATGTGAAAGTCCTGTGTGTGAGTTTGTCTATGGCTATTTTTAGTGTCTAATATGTGTTTGTGATGTGCATGTATGTGTGTGTATATTATGTGTGTCTATGGATGTTTGTTTGTGACAGTCTATTGTATTATGTGTGTGCATATGCATATGTATGAATGTTTTGTGTGTTACATGTAAACGCTCTTGTGTTCATATGTGTGTATGTATATTATGTAACTTTTTAATTGTGTCTATATATGTGTGTGAAAGAAACATTGAAATAAAGTGAAAGTAAATTTATATACACACTATGAACATATTTAAATGATACATAATAATATATTATATAGTTATATGCAATTATAATATATATTGATTTAATATTGATAATAAGGTTTAATATTAAAATATTCTTAGAAAATAAGAAAATAATTAAGAAAATCCTATTATAAACAAATATAGAATAATTACTTGAATTTTATATAATTTACAACTTGAATCACTTGCTAATGTTAAATGCAATTTTAAAAAGCATTGAAATCTTATGCAATACTATCAAAGAGTTAATCATTTGTGTTAACTCATTTTAAATTTCTTTTTATATCAAAATGTTAAAAATTTAAAATTCTGACATATAAATTTAAAAACGTTTTTTAATTTTCTACTCAAATTTAGATCTATATCATTTTTTTCTTCAGATTTTCTTTTTCCTCAATAGATGAGAGACACTAAATTGGGTATTATTATTTACAAAAAAGCACGACGCCTCCTGTGCTATTTATAAGTATTATAAATAAATTTAAAACTACTTGTAACGACTTAATCAAAATTTAGGGTTTATGTAAATAAATTTATATTCTCGCTATTATTTTTAAGGTTTAGGAATCCTTTAAATTTGCACTAGAATTTGTTAAGGATTTATCCTATTCTTACTTAAAATTCTTGGTTAGTCAAGATCTCAGAGAGTTCTCGATAGAGTGGTCGGATTAATCTCACAAATGCTTCCTCACCTCCTAGCGAGATTAATCCTACCCAAAACTCTTTAAAATGAGAAAGGGTGCGTCTCTGCCTTTTAAAATGGTTGATGAAATTAATCCTTTCCACAACTTTTTGAGACGGAGAAGGGATGGCAAGATTAATCTTAAAAAATTATGAACACGATTAATCCCACTCACCATTCTAAGAGGCGGGGAAGCATTGGTAGGGTTAATTATATTAATAATAGGTGGTATATCTATTATACAATATAAGTTACAACCATTAAAACATAAGTGGTTACCTAAATAGGGCTTAATGCTTTTCAAAAGTGGAGAGGAAAGTCACTTCTCTAAAAAGGACAACTATACCATATTTTATTAAATGTTCAACTCAAAGAACAAGAGCTTATTATTGATGTCATTAAAAAGTATGTGACATGAGATTAAAAATCATTACCAAATAATTTTGATAAGGCGACTAGTTATTCAGAATTATATAAGCATGTAGTCGATTATTGAAAGATTATTGTTCGAGAGTTAAAAGGGTACTATGTTGTCGTAAATACAAAATTATATGCCTTTTTTGGTTTAAAACAAGGTGGTGGGAGGAAATTGAAACCACATCAATGAGTGCAGATGACATAAAAGTCAATAGTGATGTAAAAGTGCAAACTCCACACTTTGTTAAATAAAAATTAAACCATATTTTAATTACTGTAAGAATCTTCAAAAATTAACGATTGTCCTTATTATTCTAGATGTGTCATATAACCAAATTATTTGAAGATGTATGGTAAAGGTTGCATGATTCAAACCACAAAAAGGCGACATAAGAAGAAGAGTGAAAGATATAACGAATGTCTAGAGAAAACATGGTTATGTGTGATTAATGTCACATATGTTGTTGTTTTGAGTGTGTGAGAATGGTTGTGTGAATGTAGGGGAGTGCCTGACCTGTTGGATAGAAAATCAGGAATCGATGTCAACTTAAAACCATGTCTAATTTAATTTTTTTGACTCCATCTTAATATATTTAATTTAGAGAGGTTCTACTATATATAACATTTTATAGGTAATTTTGAATAAGAGTTACTCAGCTGACATTCACAAGATTTTATCAATATCTAATCTTTCACTATATGTAATATTAATAAATAAATAACTGTGTAATTTGTTCAGCAAGTCACGGTTGGAGTCTCAGACATCATTCAAATTTAATAATTAAACTCTATAGTAAACTGAAATTTAATAATTAAAATATATATAAAACACGAAATAAACTGAAAAGGGAGTACAATATATATCTCATTCTTTAATCGAAAAGGATGTCGTGAATGGTGAAGGATGGATTGGAGGTGAACGATGGCGTGGGCTGGAGACAGGGTAAAGTCGGAATGGAGGTGGCCCCAGAGAGAATTTGAACAGCACACTTCATGGTTGGCCTTGTAACAGGGTCAGGATGGGAGCACAAGAGCCCAAGATGAAGCAACAAGCGCATCTGGTGTTTGTCAAAATTGGTCTCTAGCCTTGGGTCTGCAGCCTCCACCAATCTTCCCTCCTTGTGCAGCTTCCACACCCAGTCTACCAGAACAGTACGGTTGTCCTTGTCTATTGGCCTACGCCCCGTTGCAACTTCCAAGGAAACCACTCCAAAGCTGAACACGTCAGTTTTCTCTGTGGCTTTTCCTATGTGCAAATATTCTGGAGCAAGGTATCCCACTGTCCCTGCTGTTATAGTCGTCTCCGGGCTGGTGTCATGCTCAATTAGTCTTGCCAACCCAAAGTCACCCAGCCTTGCGTTGAAATTTGTATCCAGCATTATATTGCTGGATTTGATATCCCTGTGTACCACTTGCTGTTCCCATTCACTGTGTAAATAGGCTAGTGCTGTGGCAATTCCCATCACAACTTTGAACCGTATGCTCCAACTGAGGACAGCCATGGTGTTAGTAAACAAAAGCTTGTCTAGGCTGCCATTGGGCATGTAGTCGTAGACAAGCAGTAGTTCACTTTCTCATGGCACCAGCCTTGCAGTTGTACAAGGTTGCGGTGTCTGAGTCGACTAATTATTGACAGCTCCGACAGAAACTCCTCCTTGCCATGCTTGCTTCCCCGGTCTGCACGCTTCACAGCAATTTGGACATTGTTACCATGCAGGCACATTCCTCCTTTGTAGACCGTTCCAAATGCACCGTGTCCAAGCACCTCGCTGGGACTAAATCCCTTGGTTGCCAAGGTCAACTCCTTGTACGTGAACTTGCGAGGTGCCCCAACAATCATTGAGGCCCCTGTTGCTGCAGTGTCGAGCTTAAATGAGGTGCTTCTCTTCATCAGATGGTTGTAAACTCGGCACTTGCTGCAGAGGAGCCAGAAGAAAATGCACAATGTCACAGCCCCTGCAATGGAAGATGATGTTGAAATGGCAAGAAACTTGGCAGTTGTGAGCATGCATAATTTGCGGCTACACTTGCCCTGCAGCTCACGATGGTCACTGGTTGGGATATCTGCTACAGGTGCAGAAGCCGGTATATCAATGGGCTGCTGCGTTAGAGCACTGCTAAAGCTCCATGCGTGTATGCAATGGAGCTCCACATGTCCTCCAGTGGCAGATGAGAACCCAACGAACATATTATCACTGAGTATCCCAGACAGGTTGATGCTGAGGGAAAGAAGCCGTTTTTGAGGTTTTTGATCACTATTGTAGCTCAAGCTCACCTCCAGCTCCTGCCTGATGCTATCGTACTCGATCCAAGCTGTGATCCTCTTGCCACTCTTGAGCTGGATACTAGCAGAGCCCGCATCTGCGAACTGTAGAGATCTCATGCTGTTCACGTTAACCCCAACATGGTTGTCATTGGGATCCATAAACTCTACATTGAGGAAAGTATCGAACTCCACTGCAAAACTGTGCAATCTGTCGTCTAGGGTAGCAGTTGAGTTGAGGAGACCGATCCATCCACCTGGCCCTCCCACAGTGTAGTTGTTAGGAACAACAATAAAAGCTAAACCATCTCCGAAGTGGACCATGTCCTGATTAATGATGGAGAATGTGAAGGATGTCTTGAAAGAGGCCAGGGAGCCGGTGGCCTTGTCTGCAAGTTTGACGGTTGTAGGATAGATTGCACGACCTGAACTCATGCTGTATTGTGTGAGCTGAACACTGTCGTTCTTCACAAATGCATCGCCCAGCAAGGTCATAACTCCCGGCTGGAAATTGAAGAAGGAGAAGCCGGCATCCCCAGCACATTCTGCTATTGTGCCAAACACAATAGGAACGAGACAGCAGCAACAAAAGCATATTGTCCAGCCCATAGTGTGTTCACTTAGCTAACTTGTTGGTAGGACTCAATGTTAAGACTCACAACGGTCACATTTGACCGACCCCTGTAAATTTTAAAATGTTACGTCGCCATGATTAGGGATCGATATATTAATCTTTTGGCGCATGAGAAACGCTCTCGCACTTTCTCTCGAGCTCGTCTGGCCATTGAAGGTTGTAAGTTACTCTTCTAGTTTCTCTTGTCTTGTGCAGTGGAACGGGACCTGCAACTGAACTACTGGAAGGAGCATTCCAGTGCCCTTACTGTGGAAGAGATGCTATTGGACAGCAAGGCGGCAAAACTCGACGAGGAAGAGCGTCCTGATGTAGGCTGACTATTCACTTTTTTTAATAGCTCCTGCATGCAGATCGATCCTGGCAATGCTAAGGGATTCATATGATAGAGCTGGGCGCTGGCATTGGACGTTTCGCTGGGGATCCATGTTATTGCAATGGACTTTGTGCAGTCGGTCATTGACAAGGTAGGCTTTTCTATTGTCTTACGTGTTGAATGGCCACAATGAGAATGTGGAGTTTTGGTGTGCTGATGTCACTTCTAAGGACCTCGGTGTCCTTAGCATCAATGGATGTCATCTTCTCCTACTCATGTACCTATCTGACAGTGAGGTGTAACATCAAACAGTGGGGTTTTTGACCCATTAACAAACAGGTTGAAGGTTATGGATCTGGCAGAACTGGCTGAAAGTTGGGGTCATAGTTTCTTTCGTGAGTCGTGTTTCCAACAATCTGGACACCACAAACGGAAAAGCAATCCAACCCACTACCGTGAGCAAAGGTTTACAATAAGGTAACGTAGGTGTCCTGTTTAGCGATGTCCATTATCCTCTTGATCAGGTTCTTGAATAATGCTTTGTTGAAGAAGAAGAAGATGGAACTTACTCCAAGCTTCAGCTTGTCTATTTAAGTGTGTTTCTGGTTACGCTAGAAACAAGCGGAATCAGAATCAGGTTAGCGATAGTTTTCTCTGTTCTTGGGGATCCGTTCATTGTCACTTATGTGCTTAGATTTGCCGGATGTGGAAGAAAGTCAAATGTGCTGGGCCTAAGGCGAAGAGTTTCAGCACTTTTTTTGGATACTGTTCAGTATACTGAGCTTGGGATTCTGAGATACGAACGAATCTTTGGGGACGGATTTGTGAGCACAAGGGGGCTCGGTAAGGGTAACGATGTTATTTATGCAGAAACAACTGAGGAGTTTGTTAAAATGTTAAAACTCCAACCTGGTCAGAAAGTTTTAGATGTTGGCTGCGGTGACTTCTACATGGCAGAGAATTTGATGGTGAAGTCGTTGGAATTGACCTGTCTGTCAACATGATATCCATGGAGCGCTCTATTCGTCGAAAATGTCTGGTGGAATTTGAAGTTGCTGATTGTACGGAGAAGACTTTCTCGGTGAACTCTTTTCATGTTATCTACAGTCGGACACAAGAGAAGTTATAGCTCTTTGAGTATCTACAGGATATTTAACTGGTTAAAACCGGAAAGCTCCTTACCACAGACTATTGTAAACAAAAGAAGGAACCGTATCCTGGTTTTCTGAACTACATTGAGATATGATCTACTACATGATATTGAGCACTACGAACAGGTATAGCCAGATTCAGTTTCGTCGTCTCTCTCTCATTTGTGTTTTCTGTTGTATAGATGTTAAAAAAGCGACGTAGCCAGGCTTATTGAGCTTAGTCGTCTCTCTCATTTGATGTTAAAAAAAGCGACGTTGTGAGGCCACCAGGCTTATTGAGTTTAGCCGTCTCTCTCATTTGTGTTTTCTTCTTCTGAATGTTAAAAGAAGCGGACTTTGATGATGAGGATCGTACACAACACGTCATTCTTTTGTGTCCTATCTCGTAAACAAGTAGTTAACGTGTTGACAGTTTATAAAAATACTGACGACGCCACAGAGGAAACTAAAGAGGCCCTCATTCCAGAGTTTTCTGAGGTGTGTAATTGATTGCATAGAGCTCGGGCAGAAAGACTCGACAGAGCAACTATATCACATTGTTGAGGGATGGAAAGCAAAAGTGGCCATGGCCAACTACTAAAAAAACAGCCTAAAAAACATGAACATTTAAAAATTAAGAATCGAGAGACAAAGCCTCAATTGCAATATATCTATGCTTGTCTACATATTTGGTGTACATGTTAGCAACTCCTTTCGTGCATGGGCGGGAAGTCGACCTTGAAGGCCGCTTGCAACCATCTCCATCTGAGGCTGTGATGGAAAAAAGGTAAGGATGTTGTAATCAATCACAGACTGCATACCGAATGTGGCTCTGGTGGGAATACAATATGCATGCATACAAGTTGTTCGATGTTTTGATAGGCTTCAGCTGCATTCCCTTGAACAACGTTGGCCTGTTAGAGAAATGCGTGAGTATTCCATACTCATGCCTATGCTCACTCCCATGCTTGTAAGAACCCTGCACGGGTGCGAGCAGCTACTGCAGCATTAACAATAGAACTTGCCTTCACAGGATCAAGGTTTATATTTGTAGCTAGTCCACAGATGAAAGAGACCATGGTTTCACCAGCATATTCAAATGTTGAATTAGGACCACATCTGCAAAAGAAAATATCAGCTACCGCCAATAAGCCAGTATTCTCAACAGACTTCGCACACGCCGAAAGCAGAAACGCAAGCGCAGCACGGAAAAATGAATCGCACGTATTTTCAGTGCCAAAGTCCACCTTGGCATTGGAATGTCGGCAAGCCTGTCTAATCTGTTCAGCACAGAAGCACTAAACTTAATAAACATACATGGCTCACGCTTTACCTCAATGACATCAGTTTCCTCAAAATCTTTGCCACTCAGTCGCTTGTCCAAAATGACTGAGAACAACGAATGAAGCGGTGTATACTTATATGCTTCAAGCGGATACACTAGATACACTTGTAAATAAGTACACGTGTATGTCCATCGATATGTTGAGTTTATTTAAGTGCCTATGGCCATTCGATTTTTAACAAATTTTTACCTCGCAAGAGAGCATTGACTCGTGCTTGAGAATATTCATCTGAGGTAGAAAGGGATCCCTTTACAGCAGACCACCAGTGAGGCAACCGTACATTGCTTCCATTGGTGTGACACTGCTGGTGATGCTGGCTTGAAGATAACGAAGGATCATCCATACGTGTATGCACATTTGCTGCTCTTGTGCCCATTGCAACCACAACTTCCTTACCTCCCAAGCTCCGGTCCCTTCTCACTATTGTTTTAGGGGTCTGGCGATGCCAACGGTATTTTCTAGTCACCGCCACTACCACAACAACTGTCATCAGAAAGCACACTGCATACAAACCTACACTATATCGCGTGGAGTGCATCCGAATCAGAGCCAATTCCAATTTATTCATACTCAAGCTCGATAACCATTTATTGCCCATGCTACCACTTTCTCTATAGATTCTTTCGTGCCCCTCCCCAAGTCCTCCAAAGTGATAGTCAACCTCACATTAGTGGACTCATCCTGCTGCTGCCTCTTGCCATCCCAATTCCGCCTTCGTTGGTGGCGTCTCACGCCTGAGGAGCACAAATGGAACGGCATGAGCCTACTTGTTGGAACAAGCCACAGAGCCATAAGACCTAATACAATACATGATTTAAAACAAGGGTCTGAGAACTTATTAAAATTTTATATACAAAGTAAAAATCATTTTGCACCGGTTTTTGATATGTAAGGAGACTAGATTCACATCACTGTTATTTTTAAAATAAGAAAATTTTAAAATTTCTTTATAAAAATTTAGAGGCTTAATTTAACATGTGAGTGGTTATTTGACCTTTTGTAAATTAAAAAATGCCACATTATTAATAATAACTTGTTGTGATTTTAATTAAAGTGTTTAATTGAATTAAATATAAACTACCAATATATAATTTCCATTTACCTAGTTGTTAAAGGGGGTTTTTGTATATATATTTATTATAATGAAGGTGCATTTACTCAATATTTTTAATTTAAAAATATATTAATTTCATTATTTGTAAAACTCTAACTCTTTAATACCTTCATTATGTGGAGTCACTATATAATGTACTGGTTCGCTCTTTATATATATATGTGTGTGTGTGGTGTGTGTGTGTGATTTAGACAATGTATATGTGCATGGGTGTGTAGAGAGAAAGAGAGATTTTTTAGCTATTATATACTTTACAAATAATATATTATATGTCTACTTATACATAAGAATTATTTATTTCAATTGCTTATTAATTATACATATAAAGGGATCTCTTCTTTCTTTATATATATATATGTGTGTATATTTTTAAAATTAATGTTGTACATATATATGTATATATTTAAATTTAACATTGTGCATGTATCTTATATTATATGTAGATGATTGACATTTTAGTGAATTTTTTGTTTATTCTTTACTTTTAAGTCTGGATCTTTTATTATTTCTTCATTTTCACTTTGAATGGCCAAATTTTTTTTTATAAGTTATTATTAGAAAAAAAGGAAAAACCTAATTAACTAGTGAATTAATCTTGGTACACGTGTTGTTAATTTATATTCGATAGCTATACACCTGGTAAAATTGCATATTTATTTTGGTTACCATCGAAAAAAGTGTCACTCAGGTGCCATGCCATGTAAATTATAAATCATAAATAACTAATAAGTGGACAAACAAATCCATAATAAAATAACTAATTTCTTTTAATTTATTGGTTAAACTAATTAATCATCTATTAGTGGAAAGTGAACTTAAGGTACATGACCATGTACTTTAGCATAAGAGATTTTATAATAATTTTCTAAAATGACACAAGGGTGAAGACAACAATCATAATTGAATACCTTGGTTCACCATAGGTAATAATTCATTCTCTTTCAACTTCATTTTCCTCATCTTCTAGTATCAATTAGGGCATAATTATGAAACAATAGTATCAACATGTGGCTAAGTTGCCATAGAGGCATGAGTTTAGTCATAGTTGTAGCCAGTTTGGCTAGAGCTTAATTAGACATTGGCCTGAGCTTGGTTAGAACTTGGCATGAACTCAAGTTCCTTTCAACTGGGGCTTAGCCAAACCTTGGCTAAAATTACAATTGAGCTTTACTAGAGCTTGAGTGGGAGCTTGACTTGAGCTCCAATCGAATTTAGGCATTCCTGATTGAGTTCAAGAGCTTGGCTAGATCTTGGTCTTTAATCAAAGTGATGCATGCTTTGACTTTGTTGCTCTTGGAGGTGCGGATGGTGTTACTGAAGTTGATGGAAATGGCTCATAAGGAGTTGTAGCTATAGGCAAGTGAAATAAGAGGCATTGAGCACATTCTAGATGCATGTAGAAACTACACTATTGGTGGAGCTAAAGAGACATGCATTTGTAAGCAGATACACTTCATAACCAAACAACTCACTACACAACAACATTGAAACAACATCATGGCTAGTATGCAAGCAAAGGGATGATTGTAGTGGGAGCGATGTAGAAAGAAGTGTTCTTTGTGGTGGGTTTAGCCTATTAATACTTCATGGTGGGACCAATTCATGATGTTGTATTATGATGATAATTATTGGATGACGATTCTTTACATATCAAGAAAAACCTTCAACATGTTTTGATGGATGATATTGTAGTGACTCAATTGTTTCTTGCTCTCGACATAACTTGCACTGTCTTTTGGTAATTTGAGATAGTTGGTTGCTCGTGTGATTTGTTAACACTTGGTACTATCAGCATGATGTGTCACCTACCAACCTATCACTATCCTACAAGTGTAAAGGTTAAATGTCGTTGCTGGTAATGGTTAATGATGGAACATTATGTGCCAACATGTCCCTAACAAAGTGTTGAAGTCCCAAGGTGCCATGGGAGATTTGTCGTGCCTATGTGTTAGATGTCCATCCTAGTCAATGGTTAATGTATCGACAACCACCACTCCAAAGATGCCTCATGATGGCTACTCTCCTTTTGAATACTTTTATTTGCATTATGATCATCTCCTTCCCTTTGACTCACCTTGTTGTTGCAGCATGTCCACAACTCTCCACCTCTCCCAACAATGTTTAGGATGTCATAATTTTTACTATGCCTCATTTTTCCACTGAGGTGATTATTATTACTTACTTAAATCAATTGTTAAGCTTTCAAATGTAATGCATTTATATCTATATCTTTAGGATGGTGGCTTGTTATTATTAGAATTTCATGAAACTCAAGGCGAAGATAAAATTTATCTTTAAGAAACTCTCACTCTCTTATCGAATTTCTATTTAGGTCCATAATTAGTTTTAATGAGTTTTAAATAGGGTTAGGAACATCACAAGCATCGACCTAACCCTAGGTTTGCCCTTAGGGGAGGGGGCTTTTGCCCATCATATAGATTAAGTAGAGTAAGTGTAAGAGAGCATGTTAGTCATTCAAGAGAGAGTTTTACTTTCTCAACATCATAAGTCTTGCAAGGCACATCCTTTGTACCAGCTTAATTTCTTGTGTGTGTAGATATGTCACACCCCAAGGGATAGCTTACCTTTATTATTGGTAAATTACACCGATGTGCATGGGTACATTACATCCTAGTGTTTAGCCAACCCTTATTGCCTAGTAACTTTGCATGCATGAAAGCCCTATCCAAGTAAACATTATGTAACACTAATTGTGCCTACTTAGTCACCCACACTATTTTATGAGGGTTCATAGTGAAGAAATAGCTTTCTATTATTGAGGCACAAATATGACACTAATGAGTAAGTGAAAGTATACATACACTAAGACAAAGAGGGTTGTCTCAAATGACATCTTAAAATTAAGCAACATTTGGTTAGTAAAAAATCAAGGCCTTAAACTAACTTTGTAGAGACATCATATTAATAATGTAGCTAAGAATGAATCAAGACCAAATTCATAAAAGATAATAAAACCTGATTCAAATACATGTTCCTCTGACTCTGAGTCCTTGTTGAAAATTAATTAATAAGTTAAAACTAGTTAAACCATCATATTTTAAAGGTTTAAATAATAACAAGATTTTAGAAATTAGTTGCATGATACTGAAAGCTACTTCAAGTGTGCATTGGTAAAGGAAGGTAGCATGTGCTAAAAAGAGAAGCTAAGACTCGTGGGGAACTATTGACGGTGAATAGGGATACCGAGACAATTTGAGATGTATAAAGCACAAGATCTAAAGTAGTACATAGCAGATAATCCATGGTTGCAGTTATGTGTTGAATTATCAAAGTGTAAGTAAGAAATTCAAGGAATATATTAATATTTGAGAATGTAGAATAGTTGGTCCCAAACATGAGTGATACAAGGCTCAAAGTTATGAACTTTAATTGTAAGTCTCAAATGGAATTTTGTGATACAAGCCTAGGACATATCAAGATTGTTAGAAAGTAGTCTAAAAGATTACTTATGGCATGTCTCTTGAAGAGTTATAGGACACATGGGATGGGTTGAAGCCAAAGAAAGCTACAAGTTTATCCTCAAGTATCCAAAAAGTTTGATAGATGTCTTTGTTAGTGATCATCAATGCAAGGTTATAGTTTCCTTACAAGAAGTTTGAGTGTTTCAATTCACCCCAAGACCCTTTTTGACGTGAAGAGCTGATACATGATAACATGTTGATACTTAGTGCACATCCAATGTCATCATCTTGTGTGCAATTGTCATGTACATTGAGTTATTATAAAATATCTCCAAGTGTTCAAACACAACCAAATTGATCACCTTGAATAGAACACTTAAAATACTCTTTGACTTGCTGAGAACTGGTCCATAAGCAAAGATCTTGATATGTCTAATAACAAAAACATTAACCAATTCCTTGATCACTCATTAACAAAGTGATTCCCTAGTCTAACATCAACTCCAATAAACAACCAAACCTCATTAGCATATTCTTGTAAATGAACTTGGTAGTTGGCTCCCACAATAGCTTTTCACCCACTTCATTGCATAATATGTCAATAATGGATGAGACTTTGAGGTTATTGGGCCCCCAAAATTCAAACCCCACTTCTCAAAAGTAAAAAGCATTGCAAAAGAATGATACTCCACATTCGAGCATGCTGTCGGTGACCTAACCCTCTAAAAGGCCAACAATTGTGTGCACATCTTGAAAGATAATGGATTACAATAGACTCATCTTTAGCACCTTGTGTGCTATCTTTGTAGGTTGCATCTATGGAGTTAACCACTTCTTTTATTCAATAACCCACTCACAAGCCTTCTAGACTTCACAAGCCTTGAGTACATGTTTCACAAGACTAGTGATTGAAGCCTTTCTCAACCACACCAACCTAGGATATCACTTGCAACTCAATTGGTTATGCAGCATTACTCATGAGGAGAGCATTGTCTGTGCACTTAACCAATTATCGTTGTGAGTTTTTGGAACTCAAGTCTCTAACACATGTTATCTTACCAAATTCACAAGTTTCCTAATGAAATTGTCCATGGTTGGCATTTGGCAAGCCAGACAAATGGCACTAGATAAGAACTTTAACAAGTAACATCCCATGTATGATGTTTATTTAATAAAAAGTTCAACATAAGAAACTCAATCGATATTATCTTTTGGCATCACCATGCTTTGTAGAATACCACCCTTATTGGCAACCAATCAACACTTCTATTGGATGTTGTGTGCATTGAGCTATTATAATATATCTCCAAGTATTTAACACAATCAAATTGATCATCTTGAATATAACACATGAAAACTATTTGACTTGCCTATAACCAAATATCTTGATCTAAGATCATTATAGACCTTCTAGAAGAATAACTTTTCGTTTGTTTTACATTCATCATCTCTATTATAAAAATAAAGTGGGCAACCTTTGAATTAGTAAATTAAAACTATGATACTTGGGTAATCTTATAATAAAATTCAAAGTAACATTTTTGAATAAGTGTTTTAGAAATGGTAAATACCTTTTTTTTCTCCTTGTAGTAAAAAACTCCATCTCTTACTACAAAATGTCCTTATTTAAATGTATTTACCCGTTTCACCATCGCTATTGAAATATCACATCTAGTGAATTTGTTTCATGTATGTTATCAAAGCTAAAGTTTTTTTTTTAACAAACTCATCTTGAGGATACATCAGCACAAATTTATCTATTAGTATTAAGACTAAAACGAGTATAACATGAAGATGAACCTTTTAAGAAGAGCATCAGCCACCATTACGAAGAGCATCAGCCATCACATTGTCATTACTGGCTCTGTGCTTAATCTTAGGCTAGAACATGGCTAGCTTTTGCTACCATTTAACATACTTCAATGATAAAGACTTAACCTCTTTGACCTTAATGTGATTGGCATGCATGGGTTCAATGCCATGAAACATTCTTTGTCCCTTATGAACCTATAGTAATATCTTGTTAGACTAAGAAATGCGCATCTTGTAATGTCCTCTATTGAATGATGACATACACCTTGTTTAGATGCATTACAACCTATCACATGAGGTTGAGTGTCCAAGGAAATCTATCTTAGTTTATTTGAAAACACACTTGTTTTCCTCAGCATACAATTCATTTTCCTTTAGCCCATTTATTATATGTTTTATATATTCCTCAATGAACAAACTAAAAATTAGAATGTTGTCAACATACACCACCATGACTTCATTTATGTAGTCTTTGAATACATCATTTATTATTGTACAAAAGTTATTAAAGCATTGCACAACTAAAAGGCATGACTAAAAACTCAATTAAATCACAACATGTTCAAAAAGCGGTATTCTTGATGTGATTCTTTGATACTTGAATCTCAAGTTTATTCTTAAGAAATATATTAGTTTTGTTAATATATTAAACAACTCATTTACTTGTTGAAGAGGATCATGATGTCTTAATGAGTGCATAAGATGAAAGTGTCTTTACTTGATCAACTTTGTCAATTACTTCTTTAACTCCTTTAACTCTTGGACACAAGGTTGGAAACAACGACCCGCTAAGCAAGTGTTCTCCAAAAAGTGATAGCTCATAAGATCAAACTCTTTTATTAACCAAAAGTTATTCAATATTCCAAAAACTTAATACTAAAGTAAACATCATTCAACTTGCTAGGGTTATTTGAACACCCTTTAACCTTAGGCAATCCTCATGACCGCATAAAAGAAAGCTTTAATATCAAAATTAGAGTTTTGACCCAAAAGGTTAACACCCTCATACCCTAAACCCCTCCAAGGAGGCATGTGCTCTACACATACATTAGCATGTGCACAAGTTTGAGTAGGTGTGTAAGATGTATGAGATGTCTATTAACTCTAGGAAGCTAAGTATGGTGAATAAAGTCAACAAAGGTATCTGTTGGACTGTAGCATGTAGGGCGTTCCTGGACACATTCCATAAGAAAAAGAGCAAGGAGGATGTAATCAATAAGCTAGCCAATCTAAAATAGAAGGCTGGAGAATCCATAGATGATTGCACCTTTTACATGTTAGGATATTAGAGACTCATCAGTCAACCTAACCAAGAAGATGTGGAACTAATAAGGACTTCAATTGTAGATATGTAAGTGGATTGATTTGGATGACAACAAGACTTTCAACAAGCTGCTCAAGTAGGTATGCAAAGAAAATAGAAAAAGTGTGCGAAGTAGAGAGGTCCTTGGAAAAGAAGAGATGAGGATCTGAACAAATTTAGAATGGACAAGGATCTCTTCAACATGTTGAAGATGGTAGGAAAGAACTAGTGGCATATTGGCGCAACCCACGGGATAAGAATCCCAAGGAAGAAGACAAGGGCCATCGGTGAAGAAGGTTGAGCTCATTGCCATGCTGGCCAAGTTAGGGGATTGGTACTGCAAAGTCTGTAACCAAGAACAGGTACCCAAAGCAACCACAAGACTCGCAGCAAGTGTGAGAGATCCATATGCCACTCACCATGGGAGAGTTGTTGCAGATGTCCCCAAGGTTGCACCGTTTTCTTGCTAGGAAATTACATTGCCAAGCCATCGGATTGCCAGCTATTGCCACCATGGTGGTTGACTATGTGGACGACCTCCCTACTATCCTAATATAGAGCTATCCACAATGCCATTGTGGATGGGGGCTCTAGCATGAAAATCATTTCAACATGGCTCCACCAAGACTTGGCATTACCACCACCAAAGCTAGCACCATTCCTCATCCATATGACTATGACCAAACAAAGGTAGCACCCAAGTTTCATCATGATGGATGTGGAGGTGTGAATCCATAGTGCTAAGTTCTAGATCAATGCCGTCATCTTTGAATATGCTATTTGTTTGGCAAACATTATTAGGACCATCAGTGAGTACACTTTCTACAAAAGATGGACTCATCTATCTGGTAGCAAAACAAGTCCAAGCACCACTACTGGAGGTTCAACCATAGGAATCCCAAACTAGAATGACAACCATTCTAGCATGCCTTCCAAAGCTCTTCTTGGTAGGGAATGTCGACTTGGTTCAAGAGGTACAAGAGAGCATAGTGGCATACCCTATGGGCATGACAAAATATGAGCCCGATGAATAGGGAGCTTAGCAATCGAAGTGGCCAATCATGTGGAAGGCAACACCTCTCCATCTCATGAGTATTGTGATAAACCCACCTATGGCTGGAACATAGTCCCTAATGTAGCAATAACACATGTGAATGTAGGTACTAACTTGGAGCCCCAACTAGTATAGGTCAACACTCACGAGACCCATAGCTCACAAAGTGGATCACCGAATGCATCTGAGCCAACAAGGACATGTTTGCATGGACATCCCACAACATGCAGGGAGTGCCACTAGAGTTATACCAACACCATATCAAGCTAAAATCGGATGTCAAGCTGCTAAGTTGACAACAACACTATGGCATCAACCCCAATTACATCCAAAAGGGCAAACAAAAGATTGACAAGTGGTTGGAAACCAATTTTGTGTACCGTATCAACAACTTGAAATGGATTTCACCCATTGTCATCATCCCAAAGAAAATAGAAAGTTGTGAATCTGCATTGGCTATCATTGACTCAGCGTCATCAAGAAAGACCCCTTCCCAATTTCTTTCATGGAGGCCATCTTGGAAGAAGTGGTGGGCATGAGATGTATTCCTTCATGGTGATGCCATTTGGAACGCACTAGCAACATTCCAATGATTAATTTAACAACTATTTCTGGACAACCTCACAAACTTTGTGTGGGTGTTCCTAGATGACTTCACAACCTACATTGCAGTATAGGACCATGTGCAACACCTTGAGTGGGTATTGAACTGGTGCTAGAAGTTCAACACCTCCTTGAATCTCTTAAAGTGCATCTTCTTGTTGTTCGTAGGAAAGATGTTGAGTTATGATGGGATTAAAGTGGACGTATGAACCATTTGGGTGATCACAAAAATGCTGCACCCTCAAAACATCACAAAGCTCAATAGATTCCTAGGAAGGCATGTCTCTATAAAAAAATTCATCAAATATTTTACATGGATTGAGCATAACCAATGACTAAGCTACTTGCCAAGGAAGGTCCCCTATGAATGGATAGAAAGCCAAGGACCTCCAATTGACAATTGGCTGAGGTGCCCATCCTAATATAACCCAACTAGGATCGGCAGTTCCATTTGCAGACAAATATCTCTAACATTGTTGCATGTGTGATTCCATTCTCAAGAAGATGCTAAAGCCCATAGCATATGGGAGCTGACTCTATCATGAAAACCAGCAAGGAGTGCCTTGCAGCAGTCTATGGGGTGTCAAAGTTCCACCACTTTCACCACTTTGTGTCGATTGTTTACCACCACACGCTGTGGTACCTCACCTCAACAAACAACAACTAACTAGATGTCCAACAAGATGGGTCATGATCCTTCAATAATTTAACTTCATGATGGTCCACAAGGCTAGTAAGCTTCACATTTTGCCTAATCTATTGTCTAGGATCTCGAATGGTTAACTAGGTGAGGCACCATGCTAAATATTCTCAATTGAGCTATTTGGGACCACAATGGAATATTTCAAGAGGAACCATCACCGATACACATTGACGACATCCTAGAGTGGCAATAGCTGATCTGTCACTACCTTATAGAGGGTTTTAACAGACTTTCATGGATGTTTGCATTCACATTAACAGTTTTGTACATAAGGGCCTCATGTTCCAACTAATCTATATAGGAGGGGAGAGATGATGTCCTCTGACATGCCCACTAAGGTATGAGATTTTTGAAGTGTTGTAGGCAGCGCATGTGAAAGTGTAGGTGCTAGACACTTCGGAGAGTAGCAAATGTCCCAAAAGATATTGTAGATGGGGCTATGGTGTCCAATGCCAACAATCTTCTAGGATGTCACCAAGATAGCGAGGAGTTACAATGATTGCTAGTGAATTGGATGACTAATGGCCAACCAAGGCATAGAGTACACCACTCATTAATAGGATGTCGCCATTGGAGAAATGAGGGCTAGACTTCATGAGGCCCATCAACCCAAAGACTCACCTATCATGTTCTAGATACATCGTGGCTGCAACAAATTATGTGACAAAGTAGGCACTATGGGAGACAATGGCCAAGCAAACGATCATGTTGATTTACAAGCACATTCTAGTGACATTTAGTTGTTAGTTGGAGCTCATGATGGAGGGCAACTACTTCATCAAGAGATGATTTTGGGAGCTTGTCAACACATACTACCCATAGGGGAATGGCAAGTGAAGTCCACAAACAAGACACTAATAACCATTCTCAAGAAGATATGTTGTGAGGAAAGAGATGTTGCCATATGTCATTTGGGCATATAGGATGATATACAAAACAGCTACCAAAGTAACACCATTTCGATTGTCTTATAGATTGGAGGCCATCATACCATGGGAGTTCACCATCCCAACCTATAGACAAGCCTCATCTACAATATAACAAATGAACCAATTGTCACCACATGAAGACTAAAATAGCATGAGCAACTCGTGGCACAACAAACTCAAGAGACCTGCCAACAACATGTGAAGTGATAGAGAGACATTGGGAAGAAGCTTTGGACATATGAGTAAAAAAAGTGGGTCTAGTGGTATAAGAAGCCACATGAGTTTTGAAAGGGCAAGTTCATACATGAGTAGAAAGGTTCATGACTCAATAGAAAGCTGATGAAGTAGTGAGTCAATGAGAACCACATGAAGCCATACATGCACCATGATAAACCCGATGAGTAGGAGGATCAACAGGAAAGCCAACCTTTAGGAAACACATATGATTAGCATGGATGGTAAGGTCCACGTTGTTTGACCACAAGCGTGAAATGTAAGTTCAGTGAGTAATAATGGCCTGATGGTACCATTATTGTGAAGTTGAGGCTCTTGGATAAACGTGCATGACATATTTGGTTGACACCAAATCCTTGATTGCTGCATTAACAAGGAAGACAATTAGCAAGAACTTGACACTTAGGTTTCACTTAGGCTTACTACCTTTTAATTCACTTTGCACTTTGCTTCTTCTTTGTCTCTCTCACATACACATAGTTATGGGGTCGCCATGGTGAGGTGGTGAAGACCATCACGATTTGCAAGATTAAATTTTCTTGGGCAACAAAGACATAGGAAGTTGAACTCATCTTCCCCAAGCACTTGTTGTACAGTGAGCTGCTTAGGGTCTCAAATGTGTCGGACACCATCACGAAGTTTAGATTGGAGGAGTTCTTTGACTTCCATTAATAAATTATAACATTCATGGACAAAAAATTATTAACATTATAAAAATAGAAGGTATTAAGTTATATAATATATTATATTTAAGATTGTATGGGCCTAATATAAAAATTATTAAAGAGCATGAGAGGTACATTATATAAATATTTATGTTGTTATTAAAATATTAATATTTAAATATAACATTAATTAAAAATTTGTACTAGTAATAATATATATATATAATATACAAAATCCTATATAGTCAATCTTCTATATCTTTTTATAATTTATATAATTAAGTAAACAATTTGCTACTATTATTAAAGAGATTATTATAATTATGAATATTAAATATACTATATTTTATAATTTTGTAATTGTTTTAAGCTTTAGAAAACATATATTCTCTTGCAATATTGTTAATCATGACTTTATTAACGCTTTTTGACATCCACCCATATTGAATGGATTTAACATTTATAAAACATGCTGGGTCTTTTTGATTGGGAAACTATGTTTTCTTTAGGCATCCATTATTCTTTCACTCTCCTTCTCATGTCGCCTTTTTTGTGATTTGAACCATGTAACATTTATCATACTATTTTTTGTGATAACTTCAGGTGTGTCGATAATTTGACCCATCCAAATAGGTTGATTATATAACACATTTGGAGTAATGAGGGCGATCATCAATTTTTAAAGATCCTTGCAACAATCAAAGTATGATTTAGGTTTTTGGTTCTTTTACACTTTCACATCACTATTGGCTTCTATGTCGTCTATGCTCATTGATGTTATTTCAATCTCCTCTCACCACCTTGTTTTAGGCCAAAAAGGGTGTTATAATTCTATACTTGTGACAATAGGTCTTTCTAACTTTCAAACAATAGTCTCCCCCAATAGTTGACCACATGCTTATATAGTTCTGAGGAACCAATTGCCTTATTTGAATTCTTTGACATCGATTTTTAAACTCATGCCAAATATTTTTTGATGCCATCAATAATAAGCTCTTGTTCCTCGGCTCTGATGGTCGTAACTTGTATTGCATAATAGTTATACCATCTCTTATGGAGAAGAAGAATTGTAGTGGCACAAGGTGACCAATTAAAGAATCACTCCCCTATTTGATATACTCCTTGAGAAACTTTTTAAAGTTTGGCACCTCAATCATAAGCAAAGCACAACTTTTTTTGAAGATACAATTTTTAAACGATCCATCATATGTGGTAAGGTAAGTGCACTTGTCTTTTTTGTACAGTTGGAGACCTTGTTTAAGAATGCATCAATATCTTTATGAGTGTGACCAACCATAAGAAAACTGAGCGTGATTGTCTCAAACACACCTTTAACAACAAGGATTGACAAGTATGCTAGTACATATCTATAAAATAAAAGTAAGTATGAGCTTGATTTTTGTTCTCGTCTGCACAATTATCCATTTGTAAAAGCAAATGACAAGAAAGCTTATTTGATGTTGAGGACACATGTACACTATGTGAGCTAGATCCCTCCACTGAACCAAAATTCTCAACATGGCCATTTATTTTTTGTGCAGGCTGCTGACAATGCCTCTCATATTTCTAAGTAGCCTCAAGTGCAAACGTGTTCATGAGAGCATTATGTAAAGGTTGAAGGTGTTGTTTTTTCATTTTGAGATCACGCATAAGACTTGTTTGTGAGTGGGCTTTAGGGTTTCTAAAACACATGGCCAACAGCCCAATAGTGAAATTGGAGTTGCTAGACCAATGTGGAAGTGAAAATTGTTCATATAATTCACAACTATGTTCATGTGTTAACACACTTGTCAATGAAATCAGAAGTTTCATGACATTTCCAAGGCACTTTGGTGTTACAATGAGCTTGGAATGCTGGTCTTTAAATGATCCATCTTGTCATGGATCAAGCATAGACAAAATGCATGCAGTGTGCATAGTATTGAGACCGGCAAATTTGTTGTGCAATCATATGAGCCTCCATCTTCTTTTGAATGGTAGTGATCTCCACTAAGGTTTTTGCACAAGCCTCTATAGCCTTCAAAGATGTACAAGTGTCACACTTAGAAAAGCTAGAGTGTTTTGCAATCTCCACATCCTTAAAAATGAGTATTCCATATGTTGTTGAAGGTACCAATGCAGATTGTTTAGAACCCCATCAAACTGAGGCACTTGTTCACATGTTCACACAGCTTCAATTGAATGTAAATTAAAGGCAAAATCTTGAGATTTTTCCTGACCTTTGCATTTGTGTTCGGCATTTGTTAGGCATCCTGTTTGCATTTGCTTCCACAAAAGCCTTGAGTATCTCTATGGCTGCCATAATGTGAGTGTGGGTTTTGACCATGCAAGTGTTCCCATGTATTAAGGTGCGCACTCCATCTAACCACTCATCCCTCCATTGGTAGAATGTGGTCTTTGGGATCCTGTATATAGTGTACCAAGCGTTGAAGTAGATGGCCATCTTATTAAATACCATGGATGTACTTTAATAACCTGTGTCCAAGGCCATTCCATTAATACACCCAGTCAGTGTAGCATATACAAACTTATGCTTTTGCTTTTGGGTACATTGGATAATTTCATTTTGGTCTGCCATTTAATAATACTTCTTCTTGCAACAATCAATCATGGAAATACTAGCAATGCTTGTCGAAGATGTAGGATCCATCGTGACCCTCTTGTCGAAACTTGCAGGGGCAGATCTAAAATCCATGAATCGACTTTTTTTTACTATAGGACCAATGCAAGGAACCTCTTCAAATATGGGTTATCCTTCCGGGTTGTTATTATTAAAAATCTAATTATCCCGCCCACAACTCTCTTCGATGGGGAAGAGTCGGTGGGATTAATCCTACCAATGCTTTCTTCGATGGGGAAGAGGTCGGCGGAATTAATCCCGCCAATGCTTCCTCATTGTCAGAGTTTAACCCAAAGGGCCGACACGTGGCAACACGTGGCTGCCAGGTGGCCATTCGTGTCATCACCCTGTGTGAGCAACGCTAAGTTTCCCAGAACAACACCCAACGACCCTAAGGTTAGACTCTAATGCCCAAGTGGATAGGAGACTTAGGTTTAGCCTAAGTCTCCCTAGAGTGTCACCCCCAAAACCCTTGAGGATAACCCTAGTTGACTTAGGGTCTTGCCCTAGAAGACCTAGACAGGCTCATGCCCTAACCCCCATCAAGGAGACGTGTGTTCCACACATACCCCAGATAGAGCTAAGGCGTCGTCACTTACCCCTTGAGAAATCACCCTCATCCGGGAGTACAACCCCTTTAGGGTGACAAGGGGTACCCTGAACCACGACTAACCCCTAAGGGTTTGAGTGGCCAAGTTATACCCTAGACCTAGGCTAGTACTTAGTGAAGGACACACGATGTGCGCCGTAGGCGACACGAGTGTTCTGCTAAGCAAACTCCCTAAGCTAGGTTTGGGATAACCCTAAGCACATGACCTTGCGAGTGCCTTACGAAAGGGCTTCTGCTAATGAGCTTAGGTTGTTCAACCCCTGGATTCCAAGGAGAACACTCCCTTAGCCAAGTGTGCCAAGCACACCTAGTTACGAACCTAACCTCCCTTGAGCGATGCCCAAGGCTTAGCACCCTAGTGCAACACAAGCATGCATGTTTGCTAGAGTATTCAACCCCTTAGCGACAAGCCCATGACATAACCCCAAAGGGCGTGCCTCGGCATTGTACCATGTGACGTTAGCCCAGTGTCACATCTCCATGTGACACTGCCTTCCATGATGTGGGCTATCATGCCATAGCCCTTAGATTAAGAGTTGCACCAAATACCACAAACGTGGTTCCTAAAATGCCAACTCTAGAACCCCTCAATGAACCCTCAGGAACCAGGTAACGTGAACCTGTCAAACAAGATCCCACGCCCACAGTTGGACAAGGACACGGATGTGCCTTGCTTGGCCGTGAGTGCTACACCTAGCTGACGTGAGGAGGAGGCTGGAGACAAGCCTCAACCTCTGCCTCTTGGAACGTGCATTCCGACAAGACCTCCCAGGCATGGATTCGCCAACGTTAAGGGTAAGCTACCCCGAAGGTGGACGTACCCCTGGCATCTGGAAGTTAGGGCGGCACAACAGAGGGTTTACCTTAACGACACAAGCTGAAGCTTGCACCGGCAGAAGAGCAACGAACTCATTCATGAACCAGGAGCTCTCCTACATATACTCTACCTTATTTATGTGACGGAGCCCCCCCCCCCCCACCTCTTTTCCTATATGTGTTAGTGGGCTGGCACTGAATTTTAGCCCCTTAGACAAATTAGCAATATGAGCTTATAACTCACCCTTACTCCTACCCCTAAACCCTACCCAAGGGGGTGGGGGTTTTAGGGCGTGGGTTAGGGAAACCCTAGGGTTAGGTCAACCCTACAGGTGTTCCTAACCTACTTCACACGCCAAACTCATCTGCAACAACCAATTAACCTATTCGGGACATCAAAATCGGGGGTGGGTTTTCTAGAAGGTAAGTTCTAGCTTCGCTTAGAGTTTCCGCAAATACCTAATGACACCCGGCCGGACCATCACCAGATACCCAAGTGCACTAAGCGGGCCTGTTTCCTACTACATCTAGGGTCCATCAACATAGTACAGTAGGTAACAACAGTCAAACGTCCAAAGTAAAGGGTCGAAATCATAGTAAAAATATGAACACTCATGACATGGAAGAGGTTGGCAAGATTAATCCCACCCACAACTCTTTTCAACGGGGAGAGGTGGCAGGATTAATCCCGCCAATACTTACTCGCCTCCTAAGAAGCATTGGCAAGGTTAATTCACCTTTAAAAATGGTGGACGTAATTACATATTGGCTTGTTATGATGTGCCATTTGGTGAAACTACTTTAGGGGTTTAGGATCCATTAGGATTGCACTAGAATCTGTTATGGATTTATCCCATCCTCTTTAATTAAAATTTTTAGCTAGCCAAGATTTCATAAAGATCTCAAAAGGGTGACGGGATTAATCCGTGAATGCTTCCATTCCTCCTAAACTGGTTAGCAAAGATAAATCTTGCCCACAATTCTTTAAAATAGGGAAGGGCTGGCGGGATTAATCCGCCACCCCTTTCATACCTCCTAGAATGGTAAGCGAGATTAATCTCACCCACACTCTTTAAAATTAATTCCATTAGTTCTTCATCGTTTCAGTGAATTGTTGGTGGGATTAATCCTGCCCATAAATCTTTAAATTAATTCCATTAGTTCTTCATCGTTTTAGTGAATTGTCGGTGGATTAATCCCATCGCCCTTTTTAAGAGGTGAAGAAGCATTGGCCAGATTATCCCACCACCCCTTCTTCGTTTCAGAGAGTTGTGGGCGGGATTAATCTCGCCACCTCTTTTAGGAGGTAAAAAGGAATGGCCGAATTAATCTTACCACCCTATGAGAACTCTTTAAGATCTTGGCTAACTGAGAATTTTAAGTAAAAAGAATGTGTAAACGGGTTAAATCCCTAACAAATTATAATGTAATCCTAATGAATTCCTAAACCCCTAAATTCTAATTTTAAGAGAAAATGTAAGACAGTGAATTTTTAAATAAGTATTCTAAATTTATTTATAATATTTACTTGTAAACAATATTGAGGGCGCCGTGCTTTTCTATAAATAATAGCACCCAATTTAATGTCGTTTTTGAGATGATCATTATTAAGGAAAGAGAAGATCTGAAGAGAAAAATTATAAAAATAAAGAAACCCTTATTAAAGAAAGAATCAGATCTGAATTTGAGTGAGAAATTAAAAAACATTTTCAAATTTACATGTCAAACTGACAATAATTTCAAATTTTTGAAAAGAAAAGAAAATTTAAAATGAGTTGACACAAATAATTGACTCTTTGTCATATCTAATTCTATATAAATTACATTTAATGTATTTAACATTAGCAAGTGATTCAAGTTGTTTAATTTTATAAAATTTAGTAATTATTCTACATTCTTAATATTCTAGTGTATATTATTAAGTATATATTAAAAATATATATACTTTACAATAAATAAAATAATAAATTATATCATTTAAAATATATTCATAGAGTGTATATTAATATTATTTTCTTAATTATTCAAGTAATTAATCTACATTTCTTTATATAATGGGATATTCTTTATTATTTTTCTTATTATCAAGAATATTTCAATATTAAACCTTATTATCAATATTAAATAATATATATTAAAACTATATATGACTATATATTAGATAAAATGATATATTATTATGTATAATTTAAAATACGTTTGTAGTGTGCATATTAATATTATTTTTGCTTTAATTCAATGTTTCTTTTGCACACATATATAAACACAATAAAAATTTACATATACACGTGGACACGCATTATAAGCACTTACAGAGACACATATGCACACACATACACAAGCCGATGAGTTAATCACGATATAAATGCTATACATACAATTTTAAAGTATGAGCAAATTATAATTTGAATTTTTAAAAATAAAGTTTTTAAAATAATTGACAAATCGTAATAGTTTTAACCTAAACGGCCAACACGTGGCTGCCAAGTGGCCATTTGGCATCATCACCCTGTGTGAGCAACGCTAAGTTTCCAAGATAACCCTAAGAGTCTGACTCAGGGGCCTAATAAGCAAAAGACTTAGAGTCCTACCCATCCCCTAGAATGACCATAAAAAGGATAACTCGAGTAGACTTTAAGATCCCCCAGTAGACCTAGACAGGCTCATGCCCTAACCCCACAAAGGAGATGTGTCTCACACATACCCCCATGATAAAGCTAAGGCATTGTCACTTACTCCTTGAGGAATCACCCTCATCCGGGAGTACAACCCTGTACCACGACTAACCCCTAAGGGTTTGGGTGGCCAAGTCATACCCTAGACCTAGGCTAGTACTTAGTGAGGGCACGAGTGTGCGCCGTAGGTGGACACGGGTGTTTTACTAAGCATGCCTGTTTGTCAGAGTATTCAACCCTTGGCAACAAGCCCATGACATAACCCCAAAGGGCGTGCCTCGGGCGTTGTATCATGTGACGTTTAGCCCAGTGTCACATCTCCATGTGACATTGCCTTCCCCGTTGTGGGTTATCATGTCATAGCTCTTAGATTCAAGAGTTGCACCAAGTGCCACAAACATGGCTCCTAAATGCCAACTCTAGAACCCCTTAGTGAACCCTCAGGAACTGGGTAATGTGAACTCATCAAACAAGATCCCACGCCCATGGTTGGACAAGGAACAAATGTGCCTTGCTTGGCCATGAGTGCGCTACATCTAGCTTTATGTGGAGATAAGCCTCAACCTTTGCCTCTTGGAATGTGCATTTCGACAAGACCTTCCAAACATGGATTCGCCAACGTTAAAGGTGAGCTACCCCGAAGGTGACGTACCCCTGTCATCTAAAAGTTAAGGTGGCATAACAAAGGGTTTGTGCCTTGACGACACAAGCTAGAGCTTGCACCGGGAGAGAGTAATGAGCTAAGTCATGAACCCAGGAACCCTCACTCTTATATACTACCTTATTTATGTGACAGAGCCCCCCCCCCCCCCCCCCCCCCTATTTCATGTTTACATAAGTGGGCTAGCACAGAATCCCATTCCCATAGGGAATATACTTGGTGAGTTATCCATTGACCCTTAAACCCTAACCTGTCAAACCCAGGGGTATTTCTAAACATAGCTGACATGCCGAACTCACCGGAACTAATCATTAACCCAACCGAGACATGGAAAATCAAGGTAAGAGTTTTCTAGATGGAAGTGCTAGATTTGCCTAGAGTTTCTTGCAAATACTTAATGACACCCAGACGGACCATCACTAGATATCCAAGTGCACTAAGTGGGCTTATTTCTTTTACACATGGGGCTTATCAACATAGTACAATATGTAACAACGATCAACATCCAAAGTAAAAGGGAGTCATAGTAAAAACTATGACACAAATCAATAAAATGATTTGTGATTTTATGTTTATCTACTTGACTATTAACAATTCTTTATGCGTGTTTTCTTGTGTATCTTTATACGAATAATAGACTTTTTATATAGATATTAAATTTAATGATAAAATTCTTGCATTGGGTTTAAACCCTAAACCAAATTAGGGAGATATGTTACTTCTTTATCAAAAACATCATGTTAAACACATGTATGTTTCATATGTACTCAGTCTATGTGTATACTAATGTATATAATGTGTGCGAAATTAATTTTTTAACATACACACTATGCATATTGACATGACAATATTATGTACTATGTACGTATGTTTATATGTTATATAATGTGTATGTATGTATTGCTACACGTGAAAATTAACACTTGTACATCATTGAAGGCTGCAGAGGCTTGTGCAAAAAACCTTGGTGGAGATTAGTGCCATTCAAAAGAAGATGGAGGCCCACATGATTGCACAACAAAGGCTTCAGTACTATGCACACCGCATGCTTTCTATGTCATGCCCATCAGAATACATGTGCTTGATCCATGACAAGATGGATCATTCAAAGACTAGTATTCCAAAGCTCGTTGCAGATGGACTAACAGATGGACACGATTGTGAATCCATATAGACATCTGTTAGCAATCGGAAGTTTCAATGAAAATTGTGTCCATTTGTTAGCACATCTGCAACACATGGACACGATTGTGAATCATATAGACACTTTTCACTTCCACATTGGTCTAGCGACTCTTTAATTTCACTATTCTGTCATTAGCCATGTGTTTCAAAAACCTTGAAGCCAACTCACAAACAAGTCCTATGAATGATTTCAAAGTGAAGAAACAACACCTTCAACTTTTACATAATGCTCTCATGAACACGTCGCACATGAGGTTACTTGGGAATATGAAAGGCATTGTCAACAGCCTGCAAAAAAACAGATGGCCCTGTTGAGAGTTCTGGTTCAATGGAGGATCTAGAGTCAAATAGTGTACATGTGTCCTCAACATTAAATAAGCTTCCTCCTCATTTGCTTTTACAAATGGATAATGTGCATGCGAGAACAAAAATAGGTAAATCATTTTACTTAAGGGTTTCTCAAGCTCATACTTACTTTTATTTTCTAGATATGTGCTAGCATACTTGTCAATGCTTGTTGCCAAAGATGTGTTTGAGACAATCATGCTCAGTTTTCCTTTATGGTTGTCACACTCATGAAGATATTGATGCGTTCTTCAGCAAGGTCTCCAACTCTATAAAAAGGACAAGTGCAATTACCTTATCACATATGATAAATCTTTTTTGAAAATTGCATCTCCAAAAAAAGTTGTGCTTTGCTTGTGATTAAGGTGTCATACTTCAAAAAATTTCTCAAATGAGTATATAAACGAGGGGAGTGATTCTTTATTTAGTCACCTTGTGTCGTTACAATTCTTTTTCTTCATAAGAGATGGTATACCTATTATGTAGTACAATTACGGCCATCAAAGCAGGAGTGGTATTAAAAGAGGGCTTAATGCTCTTTAAAAGTGGAAGGATAGAAAGCCACTTCTTCCAAAAGGACCTATTCCATTTGGTGCTCAACTCAAGGAATAAGAGCTTATTATTGATGGCATCAAAAAATATGTGGATAGATTCAAAATTGATTGTCAAAGAATTCTGATAAGGTAAATGGTTACTCAGAACTATATAAGCAGTGGTCGACTATTGGGAAAATTATTGTTCGAGAGTTAGAAGGACTTATTGTCACAAGTACATAATTAAAACACTTTTTTGGCCTAAAACAAGGTGGTGAGAGGAGATTGAAATGACATCAATGAGTACAGACGACATAGAAGCCAATAGTGATGTGGAAGTGCAAACCCCACACTTTGTTAGACAAAGAAACCAAAAACCTAAAGCATATTTTGATTTACTGCAAGATCTTTAAAAAACTAATGATGGTCCTTATTACTTTAAATATTTTATATAACCAGCCTATCAATCAAATTATCGACACACCTCAAATAATCACAAAAAAATAGTATGGAAAGATCAACTTTTTTAGCTAAGCCAAATCTCATAACCAAGTAGTATCATAAGCTATTTGCAGAGTGGGATGCTACAGACACCAACCACTACAATAGCAAAATATTGAAAGAAGTTTAAACATAAGCAATCCATGTGGATAACTCTTGGTGGCATAAAGAGCTATTGCATGGAGAAAACAAAGTTCGAAGTACCAAGTAAGAAAAATTCTTGGTGGGATTTATTTAGTTGATTTTGCCTAGATGGGCATGAAAAAAAACATCCTTCATATGATGCTGATTTATTGCCCGAGGACAAGGTCTTCGACAAATGGGTGGGATCATGGAATCATTCACAAAAGACACACTAAAGAAAAAAGTAAACAAGTGAAGAGGAGCCCTCAGAGAAATTTATAAAAAAAACCTAATAAGATGCCCAAGGCTAAGTCTGTCCAACCTACGAAGGACGTAAACAATGACTTTTAAGATCACATGGTTGAAGCCTTTAAATAGAACCATAGTGGAGGAGATGGATGTGTTAGTTAATTTGGTGGCTGATGGCAAACTACAGTTTAAACAACAGTAGCCCCACCTCTCATTTTATCTCAAGGCAATGGAGTTAAAGACGATCAAACATTTTAAAGAGTGCTTAAAAATACACTACCATAAACTGAGTTGGACCTCGGCTCCAGCATACAAGAAGGTCAGCAAATATTTTTTAGGTGACAAACGATGATATGTTTGTCTAATGGGTAAAACCAATTAGAAGATTTGGACAAGAATCTATTGCATGTTAATGTGAGAAAGAAGAACATCGTCATAACGCCTTCTCTTTTGACAGTCCTTTAACAGCGGAGAACCGAGTTAAACTTGATAAAGGAGAACACTACGAATCATGACAAGCCTTATAAATGTTTGTTGTCGAATTCGAAGACTTTATGGAGTAACATCACTACCTACAAAAAACCGTTTCAAATGTTCATGATAGATCGGCATGTGTTAAAAAATCCTTCTTTAAAAAAGGCCCTAGACGATTTGATGGAGAAGCTTAGTTGTGCAAGCATGTACACATAAGGTATTTATTATTTAATTCTTACACACTTACTAATACCTTGTCTTTAGGTATTTAATCTTTTTAATTTTTGCTCATGTCACCGATACCTTTGCCTTCATCTTCGCTAAGAAGAATAAACATTATTGGACTGGATTTTATATGAACGATGCTAATCCTAGGTGTATTGATATGGTTGTTCACTTGGTTGTTAGGAATGCGCTTTAAACTTCTAAATGACTGGCCAGGCATCTGTTTTTTCTCCAGCAGGCCTCCATTAGATACATTGAGAGATGTATTCAGCAATGTACATTATCCAAACATTACAAGTCAAGTTGCACATAGCATTGTAAAATTTAATTAGAGGTCCTCACAGTGATGCATGGGTTTTATTATATTGCACCAAGGGTTTCGTTTTGAAGGAGTGTTAACTTCAGGATACATGTGTGTTTGCCATTGAAAGAATAAGAACTTGAACAAGTGGATAGAGAGGTTCTTAAACTGACTACCCTAATAAACTCATACATGAGTATTTGGAAAGTTTCCTCCCAAGAAACACGACAGCTCTAAGAGGAATCCGATTTAAGACGATCCTGAACTAGATATCACACCGGAAGTTATCTCAAGGAGCACAAAACATTCAATTACTCTAATGAGCATGAAAACATCAACAAAAGAAGCAAAAGATGTTGAACGATCTTCCAATTGACTAAAACCTTCTTTGTCAAATTATCAACATATCTGAAGTCATCGCAAAAAAAAACAGTATGGTAAAGGTTGCATGGTTCAAACTGTAAAAAAGACAACATGAGAGAAAAAGAGTGAAAGCTATCCTAGAGAAAACATGTCTCCTAATCATAAAGACCCAACATATTTTATAAATGTTAAATCTATTCGATATGTGTGGATGTCAATAAGCGCTGATAAAGGCACAATTAACAAAAACTGTATGGATGTCTTCTGAAGCTTAAAGCAATTACAAAATATAGTATATTTAATATTCATTAATTATAATGAACTCTTTAATAATAGTACCAAAATTGTTTTCCTTAACTATATACATTTATAAAAGATATAGAAGATTGCATATAAGATTTTGTATTATATATATATATTATTACTAGTACAAATTATTAATTAATGTTATATTTAAATATTACTATTGTAAGATGTTGTATACTGTATATACGCATGTGTATATACACACATGCGTAGTGACACATGGGTGGTGATCTAGCCCCCATGTGTCAGCGCCATGTGTCGCATGTGTGCCACGTGTGGTAGAAGGTCTCATGTATATAAGTAGGGTTTTGTACATGAATAAATCATCACATTATGTGTATATTTATTTGTTCTTTCATTGGTGGAAAAGTTGGTATTCCTTTCTTTCGCCTCTTCTTTTTTTTTGTTTCCATGACAATGAATATGGAGATGGCTTTTAGCATTATTGCTACTACTATTGATGCACAAACTAAGTTGTTAGAGTGCTTTTTTGAGGGTTCGTCCTCCTCTTCCCCGCCCGAGCCTCCTATCGGGGATTTGCTACTAGTACTCCTTTGTCTTCTTTACATGCCACCAAATCCGAGGGTTCAACCCTAACCTTTTTGTGGTGATCCGAGAGATGATGTATACCACTTGTTTAATCATTTTCAAGTTATTGTTTGTTCCATGGTTGGGATGAGGCCCGTGCTCTTAGAGAATTTCTTACATGTTTAGAAGGCCCTGCGCTCAAGTGGTATAATGGATTGGCTGTGGAGATTCAAAGCTAATAATAATCGGTTGACAGAATGCCTCAACGTACGTTCGGCATAGTTGAGGATTCAGATGATGCTTTCCAACAACTACATGCAATACGACAACATCCTGGTGAGTCTGTTATGCAGTTCAGTATTAAGTTCGGGGATTTAGCTCGACGTGCATATCCTAACATGCCTGGGCCATTAAGCTCGGTATGTTATGGCCGACTATGCGACCTGAACTTGTTCGATTCATTTGGGCTTTTCATCTTACCACATTGGAAGAAGCTTTTGCACTAGCTCAACGATTTGAGTTGTACCTGGTGAGGGCCGTGGTCCCCTTGGTTATTTGCTCTTTCCTATTCAGAGTGCTGATCCAATGGAGGTTGACGCTGCTGCATATGTACCAGCACGACAAGCCCTTCGTGGTCGACCTCGGGGCCCACCCGTGGACCACCTCCACATAATTGTCCTGCACTTGCTCCAGTTCATGCCCGTGGTGGTCAAAATCCACAAATTCGTGACAGGAGGAATCGGAACAATGCAAGTTAACCCAATCAAGTTCATTGTATCCTGATTGGTGTCCACCACATCCAAGTTGGCGACCATATGTTCTGGATAGTGTACCTGTGGTGGCCATTATGTCTGATGATGAGCTTCTAGATGACAACGCCTCTCTTCCGGGTGGATCTGTTGCGAAAAACTGGGTGGATCTGTTGCGGAAAACTAGTAATTGTACGGGTGATAGAGGGATCCCGTGCAATGGAAACTCCACCTCCATGCTTTTTTCCGCTATGCATATCAAGGGTTACAAGTTCCACCAAAATTTCCAGTTTTCACATTTTCTGCACGAGTGAATAATGTTTCAGTCATAATGCTTCTGATACAGGATCTAGTATGTCTTCCATAACTACTTCTCTGGCACATCGGTGCTCATTACCCTTGAGATGTGCAGATAAGGTCTTGCACATTTTATATGGTAATGGGCAGTCTCATGTAGTATCACAGTACACCACTCGACTATGCTGGTTATGGGTGCCAACTGTAAGTTTTCCTCTGTGTCTCTTAGGGTTGTCCTTCCCAAGTCTTTGACATTATTTGGGATGTGATTGGTTTGCAATCGAAAGGTATGTGTGTTTTTTCACTTTCTCCTTCTGTATTATGCTTGGAGTCTGTGTCTCTGCAGTCTGTTCCTTTACGTCCAAAGAAGCTTGTTGCTGTTGTATCACACATACATCACCTTTTATTCTGGTCTTGGGGTGGTGTTCATCTCAACAAATTCAAATGCCGGATCTGTTACCTGAATATCAAGCACACTGCATCAAACAACTTAAGCAGTAGTATGCAAGTTTGTTCAAATTTGATATGTCCCAAGGTGCATGTGTGAAGACTCGATACTGTATACCCATCGGCAATGCAAAGCCTTTCAAAGTCCTGGTTCGACGCAGGTCACCAAAAGAGTTATTAGCCATGTGAACAGCTGTTACCGATATGATTAGTAAGCGAGTGTGTCGTCCATCACGGAGTCTATGGGCATGTGAATCTCATTTGGTTCCCAAGCCTAATGGATCTCTCCGATTCTATGTGGAATACCAACCTCTCAACGATGTTACCATCAAAGATGTTTATCCACTTCTGAACTCTGCCAATCTATTAGATCATTTGGGTCATAATCGATGGTTTACTAAGCTGGATTTGGCGTCAGGATATTGGCAGGTTCTTATGGCTAAGGAGGATATTCCAAAAACGGCCTTCCGGATACCATTTGGTCTTTATGAGTTTTTAGTCATGCCTTTTGGATTGACTTCAGCTCCTGCTACCTTTTAACGCATGATGGATGAGCTTTTTTCAAATATGCTCGATATCACTGCCATTTCATTGATGATGTGCTAATTCATGGGTCTAGTTCTTGGGAGGATCACATTCGTGATGTATGGTGACTTCTTGATTGATTTTGAGAAGTCAGCTTGAAGTTGAAACTTGAGAAGTGTGTGTTTAGATCGACCGACACCACTTACTTGGGTTACCATATATATTGAGAGGGTTTACAAATGGATCCAACGAAGTTGCGAGCTGTTTGAGAGTTCCCTCGTCCCCGTACGGTACAAGAAGTCCAGCGTTTCTTGGGTAAGGTGCAGTACTTAGGTCGATTCATCGATCATCTTGCTGATCAAACTGCCCCTCTTCGGGAGTTAGTTCGTCCATAGATGCACGTTGTAACTAAAGTGGGCATGATACGTGAAAATGGGAATATAAAATAAATTACTAATTAATACTTAAGTTTTAATTATTAATTAATCATTTAATTAATATGTAATTAAGCCTTAAATATTAATTAATTAATTAATTAATCCTTCAATAACCTTACTTAGTAAGGAATATTCCTAAAATATCTTAGAATATTCATATTATTCTAAAAATAGTTTACAATAATGAAGAAATACTATCAAACATAATTACAAATGAAATCATTTTCTTATCAACATGTTAATTTTTTATAAATACTTTCTTTCTATCATACAAAGAAATCTTTTCATTTTGTCTAAATCATCACTCTCCGGATTAATCAAATCATTTTGGTCAATATCTTGATGTTGTTGCCACCACTTAACACTCTCACGAATGCAATTGGGAGTTGCCATCCTTGTTAATACATAAGATGTGATAAGAGAAGGTCTGCATAAAGGCTCATCTAAAAACTGACGTTCCTTAAGAATAATATTATAAAGCGCCCGGTTGCTATCCTTCATTTTATAAAATTCAATATCACGAGAAAGAAAAGCTTCAGGAAATGTATGATACGGTGGATACTGCTCACAAAAATTTTCGAGATTCTTCTTTCTGAGGCACGTATCCAAGTAGTTCACTAGCTCATCCATGATATCGGTATCAGAATATGGATCGAAAGTGATTGGATGAATACAAGCAATGTTTTGGTTGAGCATAGCCTTCTGAGGAGTCGTCTACTACTAAGATATGTGCATTCTTCGTTATCCTTAAGCGACTGATCTCCCCATGAGTCCCAATTATTCTTTCATTCTTGAAGAAGTATGGCTTGCTTTCCTTTCTTATATTGTGAAATTCGAGAGGTTTATGACACATTCGCTGGTCAAAAATCCAATCTTTACGAATCACCTCTTCTGCAACACTACAATGTTTCTTAAGTAAATTCAACAGCGGTGTTAAGTTATGAATCTGCATGCATGACCAAATCCCCACAAGCGCACCCATCTCCTTAAGCTTTTGAAAGAGACGATCCAACCCTGGACGAAAAATAATATCATATCGAAATTTACCATGACAAGGAATGAAATCTCCTTGTTTGATTTCTTTTTTCTATCCTGGGCCTTTGTCGATGAAGCAGAACACCATTGACATCCAACAACACAATATGGCCATGAGTAACATGAGATAGCGTTGCCTCTTGAATACTTTGCAAATCACTTGTTTGCTCCCTTTCACATTTATCCGTTGCCACTATCTCGTTGCCTATCCCTTCATCATTTAATTGTACATCATCCTTACAAGATTCAGATATTGCATGCGCTGAAGAAATTGATTTCGGAACTGAAGCCAATAAAAATGATGATGAAGTGGCCCCCATGGTAACGATGTTTTGAGCTGCATTATTATCCATTTCCTGCATGAACTCTGTCATTCTGACATGTGGCACAAGAAATTGTCGCCAAACCCCTCTCTTACCTCATGCAATGCTGAAAATCCATGTTCTCAATTATTTCATTACATCTGCAAAATGATAATTAGCTGACCTTAAAATTATCAAGGTATATTATTTACCTTGTTAATGTGTGACCCATGTTTGAACTAAAAGCTTCATTAATCCTTGAGAATTTATTTTCTGTACAAATATAAAAGAAATATACAAAAATGCCTTATGTTACACTCATTTACAACTATTCATCACTCTATCAATTCATTATCAATTCTTCTTCGCTATTACCTTCTGAGTGAGGCGAAGAAGGTCTAAGCCGCTTGTGAGATGGTTCAAGATCTTCTGCATCTTCTATTGATGTTTCCATGGGTCCTGGAGTGTGCGAATGTTCTGTACTCCTCGAGATAACTTCCGGTCTAATATCTGATTGAAGTTCGTTCTCAGACTCCGAGATTGAACCAGATTCACCTTCAGAGCTATCGCACTTATCTGGAGGGAACTTTCTCAAATACGCCTTTATGGATTCGTTGGGGTACTCAGTTGAGACCCAATCTATCCACTTGTTCAGGTCCTCAACCATGGTCTTATCCTTTTCAACGGCAAACACACATGTATGCCGAAGGTAACACTCCTTCAAGACGGACCCCCTAGTGCAGTAGTCAAAAACCCACGCATCACTGTGAGGACCCCTGATCAAGTTGACGATGCTCCGTGCCGCTTGACTTGTAATGTTTGGATAACGTACATTGCCGAATACGTCACTCATACCTATCGGTGTATCGGATGGAGGTTCAGGGCCGTTGGAGTGCAAACAGATGCCTGGCCAGTCATTTGGAAGCTTGAAATTGTTTGGCGCATTCCTAACAACCAAGTGAACAACGGTATCAATGCACTTGGGATTAGCATCGTTCATATAAAATCCTGTCCAACGATGTCTATTCTTCTTGGCGAAGGCGAAGGCAAAAGTATCGGTGACATGAGCAAGAATCAAGAAATAAATACCTGAAAAAGTAGGTATCAGTGAAGAGCGCAAGCATGAATTCAATAATAAATACCTTCTATGTATATGCTTGCACGGCTAAGTTTCTCCACCAGATCCTCTAGTGCCCTATCTGTCGAAAGATTTTTTGACACCCGCCGATCCATCACGAACAATTGAAACGGTTTCCTACAAGCAGTGATGTTACCCCATAAAGTCTCCGAATCTAACAACAAACATCTGTAGGGCTTGTCGTGATTCGTAGCATCCTCCTTTATAAGGTTCAATTCGGTTCTCCGCTGCTGAAGGACTGCCATAAGAGAAGGCGTCATCCCAATGTTCTCCTTTTTGGCGTTGGCGTGCAATAGATTCTTGCCTAGATCTTCCGATTGGTTCACCCATTCGACAAGCATATCATCGTTCGTCACATGCAAATATTTGCTGACCTCTTCATATGTTGAAGTCGAGGTCCAACCCAGTTTGTGGCAGTGTATTCCCAACCACTCCTTGAAATGCCTGACCGTCTTCAACTCCATTGCCTTGAGATGAAAAGGAGAGGTTGGGCTGCTGTTATTAATTTGTAGTTTGCCATCGATCACCAAATCAGCCAAGACTTCCATCTCCTCCATCGTTGTTCCATTTAAAGGCTTCAACCATGTGAGCTTGAAATCGTTGTCTACATCCTTTGTAGATTGAACAGACTTAGCCTTCGGCGTCTTACTGGGTTTCTTTGCAGACTTTTCTGAGGGCTCCCCTTCACTTGTCTGCTTCTTCTTCAGTGTTCCTTTTGAAAAGGATTCCATAATCCCCAACCATTTGGCAAAGATCCTATCTTCGGGGCAAGAAATCAACATCATCAGAAAGGATGTTTCCTTCCCGCCCACCTGGGCAAAATCAACTGCTGCAATTTCTTCAACTCTCTGAGGAAAAAGACAGATTAATATACCGGCGAGATAAATCCCGCCCAAACAATTTGCTTACCCGGTATTCCGCAGATTGTGTATTCCCTGCGGTAGCTCTTTGTGGTCGCTGAAGAGATTCCCACACGGCTCGCGTGTGTTTAAACTTCTCCCATATTTTGCTGTTGTAGTGGTTGGTGTCGGCAGCGTCCCATTCCGCCGATAACTTATGGTACTGCTCGATTGTGAGATTCGGCTTAGCTAAAAACGCCGATCTTTTTGTCAGCTTCTCACGGGTATGCTCGGAAAGTTTTGTTGCCATCGTTCCTTTGTTGTGTTCATCGAGAAGTCGTTGGGCTGCCGTTATTGTGTGCTGGCCACTAATGATGTAGTACTTGATAGATTTTTATTCTCCGTCTGAATCTTCATGAGTTGTTCTGGTGTTGTGATCCAGACTTTGTCAGCGCCCTTCCTTCTTTCATAGTATGGACACAAAACAGCATTATGTGGAACGGTATAAGAATTGTCGTCCTTCATCTTCTCCATGAGCTCAGCTACACGTTCCTGGTTGAGTGGCCTGTAATTGAAGTTTGGGTTGACGCTGCAATATTTAACCCTACAAGGATAAATCTTATCATCCAACATCATTTCCTTGTGACTTATTGCAGCATGAGATGCCACAGGTGCAGCTGACAAAACGATTGATGATTTTCTTTTGCGATCCGAATCAACATGTGTGATCCCCGACTGCAGCTGTTCTAGTGTTCTCGGTACACTCTTCCAGCTCCCAAAGCTCCTAAGCAAATTGAACGTGATCTGTAGAGAACCTGAGACCGAGCCACCCTCTCAATCTCCATTATGATGTCGCTGTGTTCTTCTTCAATGTGAAGAGGGAAGATTGCTCACTTGCTGATTTTCTGTATTGTGAAGCAATATCTCCTGACAATACACCTACTCGATGAGTCTGAAGATTTCGAAGTAGACATCCAGATGGATCCCCTCCATAGATGGGCTTTCGTTGAGTTGAAGAAGAACTCCAAGGTCAACATCATTAGTGAACACGTGAACGTCATTATCCACAAGTCGACAAAACCACCCGAAATTAATGTTGTAACTGACGACCTCTGGATCCGAGAACGTGACATTGGATGGAACAAGGCATATGTGTCGAGATCGTCCAATCTGGGTTCGCAGCCTGCTTTCGGGTGCTTGACTAGCGAATCTACTTTCCATTGTTTTGCTTGTCCATGAGATGTGACAGAGGTTAATTTGACAGCAGCCATGGTTGCTCCAATGCGCTTCCCATTTATCTTAAAATATGGCCAAGTTGATTCCAGAATCCCCCTGCCCATCTCTTCTCCTGCTCTTGTCTTTAATGTCACTCAATTCCACATCTGAATACAAAAATGATTAGTTCAAGTATCCGAGTATAACAGATTTTATTTTAATTCTTACCCAGAATTTGACGACGACTCCATACTAATGACTCGATCTCCTTGTTTGATCAAATCGTCCTTCTGCAAAATAATACACTATGAATACAAATCATATAAAAACGCACACACACTTGTATAAACCCGAATATACAAAAATAATACACAGAGAGAAGTAGACGTAATTAACTGTCCGAAGCTCACATTTGTGTAGTGCAAAAGAAAGATAACATTTCGTTTTAGAACCACCACAAATGTGAGCTCTGGACAGTTTTACATAGATTCCTAGCTTTTACTCGAAATATTATGATAAGATGATAAAAGTAAATAAAATGAGATATGCAACTTATATATACTAATACACATATATATTCACATGGAAGGTGCGGCGGGATTAATCTCGCCACCCCTTCAATGCCTCCTGAAAGAGTGGGCGGGATTAATCTCGCCACCTTTCTGGAGGCCTTGAACGGGAGTGCGGAATTAATCTTGCCACCCTTCTCGGTCTCAGAGAGAACTGGGCAGGATTTATTTCTCACACCCCTTCAGTGACTCCAGAAAGGGGCGGGATTAATCTCGCCCACCATGTAAGGATGGTTAAATGAATTTCCCCCCTTCCCAATTCTCTCCATTGGTATGTTGAAAACCTTCTACGTCTCAGACAGAAACGTTTGGGATTGGTCCGACTCACCAATGGAGAAAAAAGGAAGGGTGGCGGGATTCATTCCTCCAACAGGCATTGAAGACTCGGCGGGATTAATCCCGCCGCCCAGGGCCTTCACTCGGTCCCTATGCGGCGGGATTAATCGCCGGACGCCAATTCCCTGCGCGGAATCGGGCGGGATTAATCCCGCCGCCTAGGCACTTCAGGCAGGCCAATGGCGGCGGGATAAATCCCGCCCGATTCCGCGCAGGGATGCGTCGGCGGGATTAATCCCGCCTCCCAGGCCCTTCACTCGGCCTTAGTCGGCGGGATTAATCCCGCCGAACGCCAATGCCCTGTGCGAAATCTTGCGGGATTAATCCCGCCGCCTAGGCCCTTCAGGCAGGCCAATGGCGGCGGGATAAATCCCGCCCGATTCCGCGCAGGGCATGCGTACGCGGCGGGATTAATCCCGCCCACCATGTAAGGGATGGTGAAATTAATCCCACCACCCTTCTCAGTTCCCTCCATTGGTATTTTGTAAACCTTCTCCGTCTCAGACAGAGTTAGTCGGGATTGATTCAACATACCAATGGAGGAAAAAAAGGGTGGCGGGATTAATCCCGCCACCGGGTAATGAAGGTTCGGAGAGACTAATCCCGCCGCCTCTCGTAAATCATGCGCTCACACATATATATTGGCTGCGGCATTTTGAACAGGGATGGGTGGGGGCGGGATTAATCCCGCCGCTTATATCCTGCGGAAGTGCCTGAGCGGCGGGATTAATCCCGCCGCCCTCCGCGAAGGGCATGAGCGTGGGGCCGGATTAATCCCGCGTTCATGTCCTGCGTGAATTCCCTGGGCGGCGGGATTAATCCCGCCGCCTTACGCAGGACATGTCATGCAGGCTCTTCGGTTAGCCTTCCGTGCAGGATCTTTCATGCAGGCTCTTCGGTTAGCCTCATGAGCGGCGGGATTAATCCCGCCGCCCATCCCCTGTAAATGCCCTGCGCGGAATCCGGCGGGATTAATCCCGCCCATTAGGGCCTTCACACAGGCCATTGCCGGCGAGATAAATCCCGCCGCATTCCGCGCAGGGCATGGGTGAGCGGCGGGATTAATCCGCCCCACCTGTAAGGGATGGTGAAATTAATCCCACCACCCTTCTCACCTCCATTGGTATTTTGTAAACGTTCTCCGTCTCAGACAGAGTTAGTCGGGATTCATTCAACATACCAATGGAGGAAAAAAAGAAGGGTGGCGGGATTAATCCCGCCACCGGGTAATAAAGGTTCGGAGAGACTAATCCCGCCGCCCTCCGTAAATCATGCGCTCACACAATATATTGGCTGCAGCATTTTGAACAGGATGGGTGGGGGCGGGATTAATCCCGCCGCTTATATCCTGCGGAAGTGCCTGAGCGGCGGGATTAATCCCGTCGCCCTCCGCGAAGGGCATGAGCGGGGGCCGGATTAATCCCGCCGTTCATGTCCTGCGTGAATTCCCTGGGCGGGCGGGATTAATCCCGCCGCCTTACGCGTAGGACATGTCATGCAGGCTCTTTGGTTAGCCTTCCGTGCAGGATCTTTCATGCAGGCTCTTCGGTTAGCCTCATGAGCGGCAGGATTAATCCCGCCGCCCATCCCCTGTAAATGCCCTGCGCGGAATCCGCCGGATTAATCCCACCCATTAGGGCCTTCACACAGGCAATTGCCGGCGAGATAAATCTCGCCGCATTCCGCGGAGGGCATGGGTGAGCGGCGGGATTAATCCCGCCGCTCTTCGATTTGTCGTAGAGCGGCGGGATTAATCCCGCCGCCCATAGCCTGCGTGAAGGGCCTCGGCGGCGGGATTAATCTCGCGCCATGGCCCCAACCATATAGCGGCGGGATTAATCCCGCCGCCATGGCCAACCATATAGCGGCGGGATTAATCCCGCCGCCATGGCCCAACCATATAGGGCGGGATTAATCCCGCCGCCGAGGCCATAAACCTATAGCGGCGGGATTAATCCCGCCGCTCGGGGCTTAGCGTGTGTGCGAGAAATAAAATTAATAAATAAATTATACAGATAAAAAAAACACACACATATATATATGTGTGTGTGTGTTATATATATATATATGTATGTATGTATGTATGTATAGGAGTGTACGTGTGTGTTCAAGAGATAGATAAATAAATAAAATTATACAGTACTGGTAACACATAATATATGTGTGTACATAGGTATATATATGTGTGTATGTATATCGTGTGTATGCGTGTGAGCGAAACAAATAAAATCATACAGATAAACATATATACACAGGAGTGTGCGTGTGTGTGTGAAAGATAAACTAATAAATAAATAAAATTATACATATAACACACACATATATATGTGTGTATATAATATATATCCATAGAGAAAGAGAGAGAGTCTGTGAATATATAAGCATATATATAAACTGTGTTGTATGTATGTATATATATATCTAGGTATATATATATGTGTATATGTATATTGTGTGTATGCGTGTGTGAGCGAAACAAATAAATCATACAGATAAACAAACACACACACACACACACACATATACATACACAGGAGTGTGCGTGTGTGTGCGAGAGATAAAACTAATAAATATAAAATTATACAGATAAACACACACATATATATGTGTGTATATAGATATATAACCCATATGAATATATAAGCATATATATAAACTAGTGTTGTATACTATTTATTAATATGCATTGATTATATTATATGTGTGTGTGTGTGTGTGTAAAGCAGTGTGCGTGTGTGTGGGAGAGATAGATCAATAAAAAAAAATTTACAGATACTGGTACACATAATATATGTATGTTATATGTTATAGGTATATATATATATGTGTATATGTATATCGTGTGTATGCGTGTGTGAGCGAAACAAATAAAATCATACATATAAACAAACACACACCCACACACACATATACATACACAGGAGTGTGCGTGTGTGTGCGAGAGATAAAACTAATAAATAAATTTATACGCAACTCCTATACATATATACATACATACACACACACACAAATCTCACCTGTGTGCACAGCCGCCGCCGCCAATTTCACAGCCGCCGCCTCTTGAAACCCTAAGAATATACCTAAACCCTAAAGGAATTAAATATATATATTAACCCTAATAGAATATTCTTTCTGAGAATATACTTAAACCCTAAAAAGAATAAAATATAGATTCGCCCTAAACGAATATTCTTTCATTATATTATTAGCGCGTGCGTGTGCGTGGGTGTATCACATACACCCCAAAAATATAAATCATGCGGGATTTAACATGTGTGTGTCTATGAGAGTATTAAAGTTTCATGTGTATCAATACATACATACACATTGCATATATTAATACACATAATATATACATACACACGTGTATACACACAGACATACATACATATTACATGGGTTTAGGGTTTTGGATTTAGGATGGATCATGCATGGTGTGTATGTATGAGAGAAGAGAGAGTGTTGAAAAATTATTTTTGTACACATTGCATATATTAGTACACATATATACTTACACATATTATACACAGATATACATACATAGTATATGAGAGAAGAGAGACAGTACATATTATGGATCATGCATGGTGTGTATTATACACACAGACATACATACATATTAGTACATAATATAGAGAGACCGAGTACATATTATAGATCATGCATGGTGTGTATGTTTGAGAGAAGAGAGACAGTACATATTAAATGGATCATGCATGGTGTGTATGTATGAGAGAAGACAGAAAGTACACATATATACATACAGAGTACACATAATATACATGCACACGTGTATACACACAGACATACATACATATTACATGAGTAAATTCATTGTGTTACATATTAGGGTTTAGGGTTAGGGTTTAGGATGGATCATGCATGGTGTGAAGAGAGAGTGTTGAAAAATTATTTTTGTACACACATGTATACACAGGGTTTAGGGTTTAGGGTTTAGGGTTTGCTCCCAACAAGCTTAATATAAATATTACACATGTAAATTCAATGTGTTACATACACACAGATTGAGTACATATATCATACTGCGTTGAACATGATGTTTTCAATAAAGAAGCAACAATTTCTTCAGTTTGGTTAGGGTTGTGCATGTGTGTGCATATGTGTTTTTGTAAGTTCTTGTAATGCGTGTGTAAATTTATGATTGTGTTTAATATATGTGTGCAAAACAAACATCGAATAATTAAGAAATAATATTAATAAACACACTATGAACATATTTTAAATTACATAATAATATATGATTTTATCTAATATATAGCCATATATAGTTTTAATAATATATTAATTTAATATTGATAAAAAGGTTTAACATTGAAATATTCTTGAAATAATAAAATTAATTGAGAAAATCCCATTAATATATACAAATGTAAATTAAGTACTCAAATAATTAACTAAATTAATTATCATAATCATGTTTAATATTGGAATATTCTTGGAATAATAAGAAAATAATAAAGAATAATCCCATTAATATAAAGAAGATTAATTACTCAAGTAATTAAGGAAATGATATTAATATATATATTATTAAAACTATATATGACTATATATTAGATAAAATGATGTATTATTATGTAATAATTTAAATATGTTCATAGTGTGTATTAATTAATATTGATAATAAGGTTTAACACATGAATATTCTTGAAATAATAACAAATTAATTGAGAAAATCCATTAATATATACAAATGTAGAATAATTACTGCAATAATTAAGAACAAGACTAATTTAATTATGATAATCAGGTTTAATATTAGAATATTCTTCAAATATTAATAAAATATTAAAGAATATCCCATTGATACTAGGAAATGGAAAACTAAATACTCGAGTAATAAGAAAATAATAATAATAAACAGACTATGAATATATTTTAAATGATACATAATAATATATCAATTTATTTATTGTATAAGTATATTTATATATATATATATAATATAAATATACTTGAATACTAAGAATGTAAAATATAGTCTAAAATTCATAATATTAAACAGCTTGAATCACTTGAATAACATTAATGCAATTTTAAAATACTCATTGGAACTGGAGAGTATATATGTCAGAGTGTCGGATATTTGTGTCAACTCATCTTAAATTTATTTTCTGTTTTTTTTTTAAAAATTTGAATTTCTGACATATGTATTGTCGGTCTGACATGTAAATTTGAAAATGCATTAATTCCCACTCAAATTCAAATCTGGTTCTTTCTCCGGCAAGGGTTTCTTCATTTCTGTATTTTTACTCTTTAGATCTTCTTTTTTCTTCATAGTGATCATCTCAGGAGCGAGATTAAATTGGGTGCTATTCTTTATAGGAAAGCACGGCGCCTTCAGTGCTGTTTACAAGTAAGTATTATAAACAAATTTAAAAATACTTATAAAGATTCACTCTCTACATTCTCTCTTAAAATTACAATTTAGGGGTTTAAGAATGCATTAGGATTATAATATATTCCGTTAAGAATTTATCCCGTTTAAATATCCTTTTAACTTAATATTCTAGGTTAACCGGGCCGGCGAGATTAATCCGGCCATTTCTTTTTCGCCTCTTCGAAGAGGTGGCGGATTAATCCCGCCCCATCTCTCGGCAATGCTTATCTGCCACTGAAAAGAGTGGCGGATTAATCCCGCCGATAACCTTCTCAACTGATGAAGAGTTACCAGAATTTATTAAAAAGAGTTGTCGGCGGATTAATCCCGCCAACCATTTTAGGAGGCAGGGAAGGGGTGGCGGGATTAATCTCGCCACCACATCCATGTTTTTAAGAATTTGGGGACAGGATTTATCCCGAGATCTCTTGAAATCATAGTTTTGGAGAGAGTTATGTGCGGGTTTAATCCCGCCACCCATTCCCCGTCGTAAGAATTGTGGGCGGGATTAATCCTGCCGACTCTCTCCGAAGGGGTTGAGTCGGCGGCGGGATTAATCCCGCCGGCTCTTCCTTGTCAGAGGGATCCAAGGCGGGATTAATCCCGCCGATCTCTCCGAAGGGGTTGAGTCGGCGGCGGGATTAATCCCGCCGACCGTTCCTCGTTGGAGGGATTCGTGGGCGGGATTAATCCCGCCCATCAGTTGTATTAATCAAACATGAGATATTATTTCTAAACATAATTATGTATTATTGCATATGCATATTATTAAGTAACCGTAATTCAGATTTTTTAGAATATTGCATAAACAGATATCATAAATAATACAATTATTTATGTGCTGGACAATATGTTAATACTGGAGATAAAGTATGTCTTCTTCGGAACAACGAGATAGTTGGCACTGGAACTGTGGAAGTTCGAGATAAATGCAAGTTGTAACTAAAATGGGCATGGCTATAGTCCCATTTCCTAATAATTAGCAATTTTAGCTATTTAATTAGCATTTTCTAATATTAAAGGAATATTCTTTAGAATATATGTTTGAAAAAGAATATTCTTTAGAATATTCTATTTTGTATTCTACCCTTTAATAAATTATAGCATTCATTGAACAAAAATTAATAACATTATAAAAGTAGAAGTATTAAATTATATAATATATTGCCTAATATAACAATTAAGGAAGAGCATAAGAGGTACATTATATAAATATTGATGTTGTTATTAAAATATTAAT
>PUQB01000023.1:624089-753277 GCA_003024785.1 Selaginella tamariscina | reverse complement strand
ACCTATGTACGAGGTAAGAACGTTTTATATGATCAGCAGCATCATGCATAACATGAAAATTATTAGGTATGTTTTGCAAGTCAAACCACAATACCAAACTGTGATGACAAGCTCACTTGCCGTATACGTGAGGTTGGTGTAATCTATGATCTGAAGAAGGAGGTTCCAGCCCTTGTGTCCAGCAACATTGACTAGCACTAAAGAGTTTGGTGAATCTTACAGAGTGTAAGTCTATAATGAGTTTTTCTGGGCCGTGCATCCTGGTGGGCATAAGATTCTAGATGAGATGGAGGAGAAGCTAGGGTTGAACAAAGAAAAGCTGGATGCCACACGACGTATTCTAAGTGAGTATGGAAACATGTCAAGCTGTTCTATTTTCTTTGCACTGGAGGAGGTGTGGAAGGCCTCGACACGACAAGTGGGGAAGGTCTCAAGTGGGGTTGGCTTTGGTCCATGTATTACTATCGAAGCTTTCTTTTGAAAAGCGTTGAGCTGAAGCAAGAGATTTAGAATGGAAGAATCCTAGAAAAACATACCAGAGAATATAAATTAAAGATTTTCAAATGATTTATCACATTAAAAAGTAATTTGACTCGTTCTAATGTGCTACTTAACATACAATTAAATATGCAACTGAGAATCAAGCAGAAATTTCAATGATAATTAAACTCAAGCTTAGTAAATAATCCATCTACTGATAAGATCGAATCTCAGCCATTGATCAATAAATTTCACTGAATTATAATTTGTTATTATAGTTGTTGTATCTTCAAGGAATATCACATTTAAGATTATTTATGTTAGAATAAGCATATTGCTTACAAAATTCACTTTGGATCTTATTATAAATTCTATTTGGATCGTATTTGGATTAGTAGGGTACAGGATTTGTCGCATGCAAGTAGAACTAGCCTCAAATGTTAGGTCATTCCCGTGACTATTCTGGTAATTGTCAATAATTGAGCATAGGTACACATTTTACATCGATGTAGGCCTAATGTATTTTATCGGTCTTTTTTAATTTAAGTTTTAAAATAAATAAATAAATTTGGGTAGGGCAAACCATGATAACTTTGTAAAGAAAACATAAAGTGTAATATAGAGTATAAATTCTAAGTGATTTAGTTTTATATTCTTAAATAGGTTTATTAAAATTATAAATATGATTAACAAAATTATTAAATCTACTTATATAGTTAAATCTAATTTTAAGAGTTTATTCTAAATGATTAAGATTTATATTTAAAATTATATAAGTTAATATTGGTTAATTTTATATTCCAAATGTGAAAATTGTTTTCTTAATATCTTATATTTCCTAAAGATTAATTACATTACTAAAATGTATACATATGAAATCAAATCTATATATAAATCTAAATTTAAATCTAAATAATTAACTTTCATATTTAAAACAAAAGTTAATTTTTTGTTTTTTAAATGTGAAATATTGTCAACATCTTACATGGTCTAAATCGAATTAAATAATTTCTAAATTATATATTATAAAATTAAATTCAAAATTTAAATTCATGTTAAATATCAAATTGTATTCTGTATTTTATTATGTATACATAATAATTTGATGCACTTTTGTAAATATTACTTGATAAATTTTGAATATGTAATAATTTCCAATATAAATTTCACTTTATGTTAATTTGTGATCATGTCATAAGTACAGACTTAAAAATAGAATTAAAGGGTGAATCTTGTTCCGTCGAAAATATATTAAGATAACTGTTATCTTTTATATATGTGTGTGTGTGTGTGTGTGTGTGGGTTATCTTACAAATACCTTGATCATCATTGTTTCAAAGCGCATTCCATGATTCCATCTCTCATGCTTCTTACAGTTTGTTTCTCGATGTGCACAAGCAAATCAGGTGACACGACTCGGGGAGATGCCCGCGATGGCATGCATCGCCATCGGTAACCACAACCGATCGCCGGCAAAGAGGTCGCAGAACAGTGTACCTTGTGGTATGGTGTGGTGTGTGGTGGCAATATCTTGTTATGTACACACTGGTATATATACATGTGCATATAAAATTTATCTTAACTGTATTACTCATATTAATTTAATTTAAAAGTGTACATACAATGATAATTATAATCAGTATTATTTATATACAGACACACACACGTGATCACATGCATACACACACAACCAAACGAATAAAATAGAAATGTGTTCACCTGTTCTTTATATCTTTTCAAACAGCATTCCATGGCAGTTATGAGAGGATCCTGTTTTAAAATAGTTTACAATGTACAAGTCATGTTCACAAAACATAATGTTAGTATAATCACATTAAATGAATATTATTTGCATATAGTTTTAGCATTACTTTTCGTATAAATTATTAATATTAGTAATTATATTATTCATATATAAGAATAAGCGCTGATAAATACTAACATTATATTAGCGTTCACATTGACTAACAAGCATTTAATTAGGAGTAATTATTAGCACGAATTAGTATCTTACCATATGTGTGTTAAGAAGTTTTAATTAAAGAGACTCATATCCTCACCACAAATCTATGCCAATACTCATGTCCTCACCACAAATCTATGCCAATACTCATGTCCTCACCAATTCCCTCCACAGCCTTAATCATGATGCTCAAGTCCATCTGTTTTAGTGTGTTATTGTTAGGATGATAGTTAGACATTGATAGAATTTCTTGTTATTTTATGGGCAATATAATGGGAAAATATCAAAAATAATATATATTGTGGAAAATCAAGAGTGGAAAGGATATATCGGAATACGAGTTACGAACGCAATACCGTAATACGAGTCATCACCGCAATACAATACCAGCGGAGTACAGCATGTTTGGATAAGGATAAGGAGTTACAGTAACTGAATGGATAAGGTTGAGAGGTAGTTGCTATAACTGCTAATATGGGACCTAGAGTACGGGTATAAATAGATCAGATTAAGACTAGAAGGGGATCTTGAGTATACTGTTAATTTGTACCATGTGCCGTGTGCGAACATAATATAAGTTTCCTTTCTCTCTCTATACGTCTATCTCTTATTCGTATTTCTATTTGATGTATACTTTTCTTCTTCCAGTACTGTGACAGGATCCATAGTACTACTGCCTGCTATACACCTTGCCATCCTTACCTTTTTCCCGACCTTCTGATGTCTAATTTCTTATCTATCTTATTTCGGTAGACCCTTAATACGGGTTTATCGACAGCAACTTTACCTATGTACGGAGGGTAGTATTTTACGGTTCAACATATGGCGACCACGGAGGGATGGTCGTGTTAGTAGGTAACTGATAATGTGTTTGTAGACTGTAACAGGATGGGTAGGCCGATACCCAAAGGAGTTGTGACGAAGGAAAAAGATTGATCAGCGCAGCTATTGCAGAAATGGAAGACAGTGTACCGAAGACTAGGTGAGAATGGACCTGCAGCATATAGTAGTAAGTGAATGAATGATTATCGACGTATTCTTGCAGAACGCCAAAGATATAAAGAAATAAGCAGAGACAGCAAAGAGAGCGCGAGGAGCGATATTTACGACAACAACCAGTAATAGAAACACGGAAGAGGATTGAAGAGCATGAGGAATAAAGAAGAAAGGAACAAGTTGAAGCTCGAGGACAGGAGCAACAAACAACGAAGTACAATGAGGTTACAGAAGAAAAGGATACTAATCAGGGGAGTGACAATCACGATCCACGAATATCAACGCGAGGAAACTGGAACTATTATCAGTGGAAGTACCTTACGAGATGGGAACATTCACAATTATGGGGAACGTTGTACCATCTACTTTTTAGGTCTTGAGAATGAAGATACGAATCGGCATATTCAGCAGATTGAAAAGCGTGTGAAGCTAACAAAATCAGGGATGAAGATGAGAAATTACGAATATTTCCATTTACGTTGAAGGGAGATGTTAGCAATTGGTATTACAAAAATGCTAACACAATTGATAAGTACAACGTATTACTTGCATTATTCAGGAATTATTATGTACGAAAATATTGGAAGCGAGACCCGACAACAGTTGCAGGAAATATGCAGGGACCTACTGAGGCGGTGGAGGATTACACTCGACAATTCTGGAGATTATACAACCGTTGCGAAGTTGGAGATGTCAGTGATAAATTGGCAAAGAAATGGTATATAAATGGACTATGAGACAACTTACAGCTTCAAGTACAATTGATAAGGCCGCCTGACTTAGGAGAAGCAATTAAAGAAGCAGAACAACTTGAAGTGTTGATACCTCCAAAATACATAGATGAGGATGAACGAGAATTAAGAAGACAATATCGGAAGGAGAGCGAAATACGGTCAAGAACTAAAACAATATTTTGTACAACATGCAAAAATGAAGGACATAATGCTTCTGAATGTAAAGTACCCAAGTGTCAGATGTGTGGAGGAATAGGCCATGAAGAGACAATATCAAAACATGGGACGTACTGACAGTTTTCCACCACCACCCAGATGGAATAACAACCGGAATGCTAACCTATACGATTATCCACAAACACAAAATGCTAATTCATACGACTATCCACAAAGAGCATATAATGGGGAACGCAGGAATGGTAATGAAGGAGATTTCCTTATGAATCCGAAGCATTTACCGACAAGGTAATAATACGGAGGTACCACGTAGAGGACAGCCTTTGTTATCAGCTCCAGCACAGACAGGACCACCATTATTACCCCAATACCACCTCCACCAGCATTACGAGTCAGAATCCTAATGTGACATGTTTTAGATGTGGAGAAAAAGGACACTATTCTACTGAATGTAATAGACTCAACAGTATACGCTGTTACACATGTGGTGAATGGGACATTATTCATCAGAATGTCCGCAATGCGAATTCAATACCGAACATCTTCCACTGAACCAGCGACACGGAAAATTGAAGTTCAACAAGAAAATGATCTAGCAGATGACCATCACGAACAAAATTACGAGTGCAAATGGGAGCAAGATACAGAACTACCCTCAACTGAGACGTATGCGGTAACACGAGCCAAGCGAGTACGGATGGAACCAAGCAAAGAGGAGCCAATACGCAAGAATTGGGAGAAAGAAAAGGCTACAGTACAGCGAGTAACTGATCAAATTCAGAAAATACAACAAGAGGGAAATCAAGACTCTATGACTAATGAAATGAGCATGCATTCACAGCAATCCACATCAACAGTACCACTTGGAGATTACATTGTTGCTGTGATTCTGCAACAACTTGTATAGTTAACTATAAGGGAGTTACTGACATTAGCACCATTTTTGTGAACGCAGATAACAAATGCTTTGGACATGAGTAATATTCAAACCGATACAAGTCAAGTAGGAGTGAATACAATAGAAGTTTTTACAAACGAGAAGGACTGGATGAAGAGGTACCAATGATTACGGCTCAGATTGCAAAAACAATATTTAGAATATACCTATTGATGGAGGTTCAGGAGTGAACATAATTGAAGAACAGACTTGCAAACAATTGGGTCTTGGGCCTATTGAAAATGCACCCTTGGTACAGATGGCTGATCAGAGGAAAGTAAGACCCATTGGTATAATCAGATCTGTATGTATGAAAATTTCAAAAATCAAGTTTAAGGTGTCTTTGGTCGTACTACGTATTGAGCAGACGAGCAAACCATACCAGATATTATTAGGAAGACTATGGTTAAGAGATGAAAAGTACGACATAATTGGGAACACGACGAAATGGTACTTTATAAAAGTGGACAAGAAGCAGTTGTTTGAACATAGCAGAAAAAGCCAATCGGAAGACCAACTCGACCATTACAAATGGAGGATTTCGACTGGCATTACAGCTTGAACAAGGAAGAAGAGAAACTCCTATTTGAAAGTAATCCAGACCTCATAGAGATAGCACAAGCAGATTTATACTAGATGACGTCGGAAGAAGAAAACACGGAAAAGGTGGCTACTACTAATCAACAATAGCAACATATGGATATTCTTAGACTGACGGATAAGTTTAAACAATCTCTGCAACAGCAGTTACAATTTGAAACAGAGCACGAACAGAAAATACGGACTCAACAAAAACTGGAAATTATGACGAATGAGAAGATTGAAGAAGTTGAAATTAAAACAAGTGAATATGGACTACGAAAAGTATGAATAACAGTTGATCCTTGAGCCAGAATACCAAAGACAGTTAATAACAGTACTACGTCAAAATGCAGATGTTTTTGCATGGAGCTATGAAGATCTTAAGGGAGTTTCACCCACAATTTGTACCCATAAGATAGAACTATTACCACATGCAGTCCCTAGGAAACAGCAAGCCTATCGAATGAATCAACATTTTTGGCCAAAGTTAGAGAAGAAGTGGACAAGTTATTACAGGCCGGATTCATATATCCAATTGAAAACTTGCAATGGTTATCACCAATTGTCGTCATCCCAAAGAAGAATGGCAAACTACGTATCTGTGTCAATTACAAGAAATTGAACGATGTAACGAAGCGGGATACATACCCAATACCATTCACCGAAGAATTGTTGGATACAGTAGTAGGACATGAAATGTACTTCTTTTCTGGATGGATTTTCAGGATATAATCAAGTACAAGTAGATCCAAAGGATTAACTGAAAACAGCATTCATTGGTCCTTGGGGTACATATGTGTATCGCGTCATACCTTTTGGGCTATGTAATGCACCATTTACCTTCCAACGTTTGGTTAGTGAAACATTTCAGGATTATTTGACCACATTTATGAAAGTTTTCTTGGACGATTTCAATATTCATGGAGCACAAGACAAACACTTGGATTGTCTAACAAAGTGTTTTGAAAAATGTTGGTCAAATAATATAGCTCTTAATCTAGAAAAATGCGTGTTTTCCGTAAATCAGAAATTTTGCTCGGGCATATTATATGCAAAGATGGAATAATGGTGGAACAAGATAAAATCAAGGTTATACAAACAATGCAACCTCCTAAAGACATAAGCGGAGTACGACGGCTTCTTGGGAAAATGGGATATCATCGAAGATTTATCAAAAATTACGTAGCAATAGCGAAGCCATTAACTATGCTTTTGAGGAAAACACAACCATTCAAATGGGATGCGCAATGCGAACAAAGTTTCAATACGTTAAAGTAGGCATTAATGATTTTAGCGAGTCCAAATTGCGGGAGTTTCATGCACAAGTGGACGCATCATCATACGCTATTGGGTGCATATTAACCCAAACCCAGGAAGACGGAAAAGATCGACCATTATATTACGCGAGTCGGCGATTAGCACCTGCAGAAGAAAATTACACGACAACGGAAAAGAAGGCACTCGGAATGGTTTATGCAGCTAAGAAATTTTGGCATTATCTGCTAGCAAACAAAGTCAAGTTCATTGTTGATCATCAAGCTTTGACACATTTGTTAAGCAAGACTAAGCTCGAAGGAAGATTAGTACGTTGGTTTTTATTATTGTAGGAGTTCGACTTTTAAATCATTCACAAACCAGGCAAATTACACCAACAAGCAAATTTCTTAAGTCGTATTACGAATGAAGAAGAAGGTGTTGGAGTGAATGATGAACTACCAGATGTTAACTTATTTCAGATACAACAAGAATAACAACCAAAATAGTGGAATCATAAAGGATATCTTTAAGATATTGAATATTTTTTAACTACTGGAATAGCACCAGATAAGTACGCAACAACGCAACAACACAAACAACTGTATTACGATGTAAGCCATACTGCATGGTGTCAGGTATACTATATAAGAAGGGAAAAAATAAGTTTTAAGGAGGTGTGCCAACGGAAGAAGTTCAGACCGTATTACGGGAAGCTCATTCAGGAGAACATGGTGGACATTTTACAGGAACGTTAACAGCACGAAAAATATTACAGTTTGGATTATGATGGCCCACATTATTCAAAGATGCTATCGAATATTGTCAAAAATGTTTGAAGTGCAACGAACATCAACCAGCTCCACACCATCAAGTTCAACTATTACATCCAACGGAACCATTATCTCCATTTATGAAATGGGGAATGGATTTCATGGGACCAATCAATCCTAAAAGCAGCAAGAGGAATCAATATATATTAGTACTCACAGATTATGTTACTAAATGGGCAGAAGCTATCGCATTACGGGATTCCCGAGCAACACGTGTAGCTAAGTTTATCTACGAGAATATCGTAGTACGATTTGGTGCTTCAATGGAACTTATCAGTGACCAAGGAACTCATTTCGTCAACAACATCATTAAAGTACTTTGTAACAAATATTTAGTAAAGCATTACGTCTCCATGGCATATTATCAAGGAAATGGACAAGCAGAGGCTACTCTGAAGACCGTAATAACTAAGATAGTTAACACCAATCGCAAAAACTGGGATGAAAAACTTCCATGCATTATGGGCATACCGTACTACGTATAAAGTGGCGACAAAGTTTACTCCATTTCAACTTACATACGGATTAGAAGCTATTACGCCTATAGAGTATATCATTCCATCATTACAGATGTCACTCGAATACGGCATTGGCAAAGCAGAGCAAGTTAAACAACAATTACTACAACTCAAAAAACTTGATGAGAAACGACAACAAGCAGTTTTTAACATACAAGCAATACAAACACGTATTAAGGCATGGCACAATCGATTACGATGAGTACAACGATGACCCTTATTCCGAGTTGGAGAAATGGTATGGCATTATCAAGGGAATCTTCAACCTATTGGTCATAAATTCAAGTCCAAATGGTATGGACCATATATTATTACTGACATACAAGACAACAACACCGTCACTCTGATGGACGCTACAACACGAGTTTTATTTACAACAAATATAAATCGTATACAAAAATATACATCTAACAAGCCGGAAGAAGATCTTGACAATGAACCGAAGTACGATTTGCACAATATGGCAGATCCAGAAACATCTGCACTAAAAAGTAGCTCGGAATACGATCAAAACCATAACTCAGAGCAAGACATGGAAAAGCATGTGACCACCTGGCGTGTGGATGTCAGCAGAATCTTTTGGAAACATCGACAAGATTACCCACACGAGCGAATATCAAAATTCAAGGAATCGAGAAGTCCAAGGAATGCAAAATCCAAGGAATCGGGAAGTCCAAGGAATGCAAAATCCAATGATGAGATATTCCCTGCCAAATCTATCGAAAACCAAGGTATTCACACACCCAACCAATCTGATATCGACACGTGGACAGCTGCACAGAAACTGACAGACCATAAATTCTCTAAGTATAAGAAAGGGGCATTCCTCTGCCGACAGCACATATTAGGGTTTCCAAATTCTTCTTTAGTTTTTTCCTCCTTCTCATCTTTATTAAGTCTTTCGTCTTTTCCTTCCTTTATTCGGCGGCGCCTATGGAATCAATGGACGAGTATACAGATACAACAAGTACTTCGGCAACAGGGGTCAATACGGCATCTCAATCAGAATCGCAGTTACAATTCCTCTTACGCCAGTCCTTTCGTATTGTCCGTCCGGCACCACCACTCATCTCGGACATACGAGAATGGATTCAGAGGATGCAATTGGAGCAATATTTTGAAACGTTTGTACACAAACGATTGGATCAGCACGGTGAACACTTAGTCGACCAAGCAGTCAAGGCATATCTACCACAATACAAAGCTCTACAATATAAGGCAGCGCATTTGCATTCACAAGTAAGCTTATTCGAGATGTCTTTGAATTCCAGAGCCAGACATCTCCTATGATCCAATTCCACAAGTCAACACATACGTCCATCATACACCGATAATCTGACAAGTTTCGTCAGAAGCAGAAGACGGCAAATGTAGCACCAACATCAATTCTCCGCAAACCTCAATAAAAGTCATATTAAGGTTATCACCATTGCATTTGCTTTCTGCAAAACGCGGCAGGATTCAATAAGGAGATCGGGTATGTATATCATCTATCTGAACAGGGACAGAGACCGGATTGGGGAGAGCTAATCGTAGTAGGGTTGCAACGTGAGCTGAACACTCTGCACAACTCCAAAAGCAAGGACAAGGAGATGCCCATATTTCCGGTGCTTCATCACATTTTGACAACTCTCAACATTACGTATGCGGATTTAGCACCCACAGGTACACCGGCACTCACAACAAGGATGGGCTTTAGTATCCGGATAATGTTTTTGACGTCCGTAATTTGGATGCGCCACTACCAACAAAGCCGAAGAAACGACCACGTATGCAAGCGAAGAAGCTAGAGGAGCTGCAGTCAAAGGAACCCAAAATCATACTCGAGTTTCTGGACGAGGACGAAGTCGATGATCGCGTATTGCAGAGGAGACCTTTAACTCGAGGAGACCAACGGCGGATGCAGAACAAGCCTACAGCATCAACTTCTGTACCACACACGGAGCATGAAGACACAGCACTACCAGATCTCAGTCAGCCCACAACACCAACTTCCACGACGCATATGGAGTGCGGGGATTCGGTGCCATTCAACAATACGGGTCCTACCGTAATTCCGTCACCACCATCAGTTCAACATCAAACCACGGCAGGTACATCTTCTCATATCATACCGCCACAGCTAGTACCTCTAGCACAGCAAGTACGGGAGTCAGCAGTACGGCAGTCAGAACAAGAACGGATTCAACAAAACCAACACCTGGACAGTCTGCCAAGAACGACATCCACGATAAAGAGCAGTACCATCAGCAACCCTATTCACCAATACAACAGATGGGACATCACGCTTCGGATCAATAGGAGCATGACATTTCAAGGGGTTCAAAGCGTACTCATGATCAAACTGCTTCACCTGGACTACCACCACATGACCCACCACAGGATACAACTCTCGAAGGTCAACTTTCCCACCTTTGCAGTGTTGTTGATTCTATTATGCAACAGGTAGCGCTTCAAAGAGCAGACGCTACTTTTAGTCAACAGCTTCATGACCGCTGTAATGCAATCGACAAGTAGTTCTTGGAACAATCGAACATCATATGGTGTCTGTATGACCAGAACAAGGTACTCATGGATACTGTACACACACTAGCTGACAAAGTCTGTAATATCCATGAGAAGATGAGCGAGTTTAACCCGGCAGCTATTCCAACATCAGATGATGCGGACGAAGTACGTAAGTTATGCAAGGAGAACTTTAAGCTGAAGAACTTCATCGCTTCTATGTGCAGAAGTGCAGACACATCGTAAGGTTGCATTGGGGTGATGCAACATTTCCAGTCTGGGGGATGTTAGGATCATAGTTAAACATTGATAGAATTTCTTGTTATTTTATGGGCAATATAATGGGAAAATATCAAAAACAATATATATTGTGGAAAACTGAGAGTGGAAGGATATATGGAATACGAGTTACGAACGCAATACAGCAATACGAGTCATCACCGCAATACGATACCAACGGAGTACGGCATGTTTGGATAAGGATAAGGAGTTATAGTAACTGAATGGATAAGGTTAAGAGGCAGTTGCTATAACTACTAGTACGGGACTTAGAGTACGGGTATAAATAGATCAGATTAAAACTAGAAGGGGATCCCGAGTATACTGTTAATTTGTACCATGTGCCGTGTGCGAACATAATATAAGTTTCCTTTCTCTCTTATACATCTATCTCTTACTCGTATTTCTATTTGATGTATACTATTTCTCTTTTCTAGTACTGTGACGGGATCCATAGTACTGCTGCCTGCTATACACCTTGCCATCCTTACCCTTTTCCCGACCTTCTGATGTCTAATTTCTTATCTATCTTATTCCGATAGACCCTTAATACGGGTTTATCGACAGCAACTTTACCTATGTACGGAGGGTAGTATTTTACGGTTCAATAGTTATAGGATGTATATGTGTTGAGAAGTTTTAATTCACCCCTTTGCGTATAGGTGCATGTTTCTTTTTATGTGTTTCATTCAACATAATAAGTGTATTTTCATAATTATGCTAGCTCTTATAGCATGCACATTCTAATCGTTTATGTTATGTGATTTATACAGTCATTTGTATATGTGTTATATATGAACATAATCTTACTACTAGCACACTTTGCTAATCAATTTAATAATCATTAATGTATATGTATACGTATGCACATAATGTGAGGACACGTACAAGCAAGTTGACACACTCTAGAAAGTTGTGCATGAAGTTCCAGTATATATGTAGCAAAGCTAATTATATAAGGAATGGATATATTCACTACCATTTCCGTTAAATTCATTACATTTTCAAATTGCATTCCATTCCAGCTACTGCCTAATAAGAAGTAGAACCCTTCCCCAGCTCCTGCCCTAATGCTACAACCGCCTCGAGCTGTGCGCTCTGCCATGGATTTTCAACCATGTACATGCAATGGTGGAGGCATAGCTGGGGAGAGTGGTACTGGCCAACCACAGAAATCTGTCCGCAGATCGAAATTGTATATCCGCAGAGCTATACCATCCATATCCGCTAGGAACCCCACGGAAGGAATGCAATTTCAAAAGGTAGTGAATTTAGTAGTGAATATATCAATTCCCATTATATAATATGTTCTATTTTGCTCAACGCAACCAAACATGCACGACCTACTACAACAGCCCACGATAATTATGTCGGGTTTTTATGGGTCAAATAGACTTTTCAACGTTATAAATTTGCCATATATTAACAAATTAGTAGTATATCTCAGTAGTGTGTATCATATTTCACTTGTAGCTTTAAATATAAAAAAAAAATTATATTTTTTTATTTATAAACTATATATTATATGGTTTCTATTAAGTTTTAAAATCTATATATAATATATTATATTTTATTATATATCAATATATATTAGAAACACATTATTAAATTTACAATTAAATGAAAATTTACAATGGGATTTTCATTTTCATATATAATTAATAAACTTACATTTAAACTTAAAAATTGTTGTAAATTCCGTAATGAATTTGTTGTTGTTGATACTTTCATATAATCTATTTCAGAATAAAATATAATTTGTTGGAAGCGACTGAACATACCAACGGCTATAAAGAGTTTAATCTCCTCCATCTAAATTTATATTAATAGATTTAAATTTAAACTTTTGACATTTTGAACCAGTTAATTTAATCAATATTCTAGGAGTTCAATAAAAGAAAGCTTATATTGTATATAAATAATTATACCATAGATTGACAATTCATAAAAAAAGAGCTATTAAAACAATTACGATCGATGTAGTAATGATGTGTGTAATTTTATATAATTAGTTGTAATAAATTGTATTGATACAAATTTAAAAGATTTATTTAATTATTATTATATTATAGTATGTTATATCGTTATTAATGTCTTGAAAGACCCACAGGTAATGTAAGCTATAGAGTTTATAACTTTTTTAAGATAATAGATATTTTATTTCAAAATCTTATGAAAACGTTAGTCTATTTTCACATAAACATCTTAAAACTTAACTTCAGACATTCTACCTAATGGAATGCAAGGTTAACTGGAGTTGTATACACACACACATATATACGAGAGATATAGTTATTCACAACCCCTCATAACTTAATAAATTATTTTAGTGGTTGATAGACGATGCACTCCCACAAGCTTCTAGATAATACAAAACTAATGTAGAACTATACTTCCAAGTTTCTTATTTACATTTTAATGTTGCTTCACATTCTTGATTAATTCTGACTATTATCTTTTCCTTTTGCTTCCCCTGGTCTCGGGGCGATTGCCATCCGATACTGCTGTAAGACCTGCAACATAGCAAGGTTGGAACCGGGTATATTCTAGATGATGCTCTAAGATAATGGTAAATAAATTAAATGATAAAGGGATTTACCATTGTTAGTAGAGGCCAGTGCCATGTGTGGATGTGCAACAAAACGATTGTTTTCCTGATCATCGGATGACCTAAGACCTACATCAAACAAGAATTATATTCCTGAAAGAGCCAGAGATTCACCAACCTTCCCCAGAGTTTATAGCACTGTAAAGAAGTTTGTTTTTCTCCAGCATGTTGACTACATGAGCCTCATCATCTGCGGATACTAGAACTTGTTCCTGGCGTGTCCTACGTCCAATATCTTTTCGTGCATTTTCGAGGACATCATCTATGGTATCACATGCACTATTGACCTGGTGTATTCGCTTCTGCAGTTTACATATATTAAGAGAGAGGGAGAGAAAGAGAGAGAGAGAGTTACCTGAAGTCTATTGGTTTGAGCATCCCAAGGCAGGTTAAACATTGGTGTCAAAACCTCCTCTGTCAAAGCAGCCTCTTCAGTTTCCATCTTGGGCAATAATTTAGATGACAACATGATAGGAAGTGCTGTCAAGAACATGACATTAACATGCATTTAGGTAGCCATTAAGAAAGATTGAATACTGGAAAGTAGCTTACTTGAAGATGATGCTGCAGTAACGTTCTTAGGGTAAACAACAAATGCCTTAAGAATGGATTTGATGTCATTAACAAGACTCAGCTGCTGCACGTTGATAATCGCAGCCTGGTTCAACAGATCCGTCCTGTATTAAAATAAATAAATCTATAGGAAAAAAAAATTAGAACAGAAGGGAAATAACTATACCATTTAATAGATGGATTTGTGTCGATCTCATGAATGATCCGATCAATAGTAGCCAACAAATCCTGTATGCGGATGCAAAGAGAATGTAGGTTGAGCTGGTGAACCATCCCTGTATTCATCTTCAGATTTGTTATTTTCAATGTAATACACCCTAGCCTAGGTTTGTTCTGCTATTTATCCCTTGTATCTCACGCGTGATGTATAACACGCATTAGAACACGTGTCATTATCAAATCTCTAACATTTGCCAGGTGTATTTATTATGCTAAAGTGTTAATGGTGCCACATTATATTATAATATTCATGTTATCCGAGTGCATTTAATGTGATCGTTAGTTGGTACTGCACGCTACAAGGTTTGTACAGTTCCCTACCTGTACTAAAAAATTCTGTTATAAATTACTGTACTTAAATCATAATTTTGCTTAATCATAATGAATAATCATCTTCCGTGTCAAGAATATTTAGGAATTTAAAACATAATGTGAATGAGAAAAAAAAATCAGTTTTATAAGAAAACAATATATTTTTTCCTTTAAAAAAAATAAGAACGGTTATATAAAATGAAATTTAACACAAATTAAACAACTTTGGTTCGACGCTACTATTATTAGTGTTAAAAACAAATATGAAGTTTTAAAATTGACACAAACAAATTGCATGTCTTGCCATCAAAGATGAGACAAACTTCATTTTTGCATATAGGAGGATGCTTTACACACAAAACACCAAATTATATATTATATATCAAGTTGATACAAATGTATAATTGTATGTATATGAATCTTAATGAGAATTTAATAAGATTCCTTAATGATTATAGAATAATCTTAATTTTGATATTTAATTAATATTATTTAAATAAAGATATGTATTTTTAATTTTTTAATTATATATGAATATATACAATTAATGTAAACTACCAGAATATACTCATAATTTGTATGTAAAATTTAAATTAAGTTGAATTATTAAATAAATGTTTATTTTTATGTATTTATCGTATATATCTTACTTGACTAGGGTTTTCCCTTTATAAAGGTCCAACCACATGCTGTGATGTACTCTTTCGGCTTGAGTACATTTATGAAACTTTTGGCTTGAGTACATCCTCTTTGTGCAATTGTTGTAATTTTCTTAGATGCACGTTGTAACTAAATTAGGCATGATACATCAAAATATGAATATAAAATAAATTACTAATTATACTTAAGTTCTAATTATTAAATAATTATTTAATAAATATATTTAAGTCTCAATTATTAATTAATTAACAAATTAATCCTTATTAACCTTACTTAATAAAGAATATTCTTAGAATATCTTAGAATATTTATATTATTCTTCAGTGTAAAAATATTTTACAATAATTAAAAAAATATTATCAAACATAATTACAAATAAAATCATTTCTTTATTAACATGTCAATCTTTTTAATTACTTTTTCCTTTACCATACAAAGGAATTTCTTTATTTTGTTCTAAGTCATCACTCTACAGATTAATCAAATCATTTTGGTCAATATCTTTAACCACCTAACATCTCACGAATGCAGAAGAATTACCATCCTTGTTAATCTGTAATTTGTGATAAGAACAAGAGTGCATAGAGGCTTATTTAAAAAATGAAGTTCCTTAATAATAATATTGTAAAGTGCTCAGTTGCTCTTTTTTAATTTATAAAACTTAAAATTACAAAAAAGAAAAGCGCTAGGGTATGTTTTATATAGTGGATAATGCTCAAAAAAAATTTTCAAGATTCTTCTTTTTAAGGCACATATCCAAGTAGTTCACTAGCATGTGCTTGAAAAACTTATTATTTTTGTATTTAAATGTGGAATTGAGGTGACATTAAAGATAAAAGGAGGAGATAAAATGGGTAGGGGGATTCTGGAATTAACTTGACCATATTTCAAAATAAACTAAAAGCTCGTTGGATCAACCATGGTTGCTGTCAACATCATGTGAATAAGATTCACTATTCAAGCACCCGAGAGCAAGTTGTGAATCGAGATTGGACAATGCTCAACATATATACCTCGTTCCATTTAATATCACATTTTCAGATATGGAGGAAGCCAGATACGACATGAACCTTATGTGGTTCTATGGAGGGGATCTGACTAAATGTCTACTTCAAAGATCTTAATGCCCATCAAGTAGATGTATTTGTAGCAAATATTGCTTCACAATACAAAACATTCATAAATAAAATAATCGTCCCAACTCTTATTAAAGAAAATTACAGTGACATTATTACGGAGATTGAAAGGGTGGCTTGGTCACATTTAATTTTCTTAGGAATCTTCGGAAGCTGGAAGAGTGTGCTAAATTGAAACCGTAAAAGAAAGTTATCTGTCGTTTTGTTAGTTGCACTAGTGGCATTCCATGCCGTGATAAGCCACAAGGAAATGATGTTGGATGATAAGATTTACGAGTGTAGGGTTAAGTATTGCAGCATTAACCCCAACTTTAATTATAGGCCACTCAACCATGAACATGTAATTGAGCTTGTGGAGAAGATAAAGGATAACAATTTTTACACTTCCACATAATGCTGTTTTGTGCCCATACTACGAAAGAAAGAAAGGCATTGAGATAATGTGGGTGACAACACCAAAACAAATCACAAAGATTCAAACGGAAGGTAAAAAATTAATAAGTCAAATTTTTTCTTAAATTTTATCCAATGATTATTCTAAACTCAATCTAGTGCTTATTTTAAATTCATGAGGTCAAGGTGGGTTAAGGGTCTAACTTAAGGTTAAACTTATTAAGTATACATTATTAACGGCCAACACATGATAATAGTAGCCCAACGACTTCTCGATGAACATAATAAAGGAATGATGGCAACAAATTTTTTTAGCATACTCGTGAAAAACTGACAAAAAGATTGGCGTTTTTAACTAAGCTGAATTTTATAACCAAGCAGTACCATAAGCTATTAGCAAAGTGGGACACTGCCGACACCAACCACTACAATAACAAAATATGGGAGAAATTTAAACATACGCAATCCATGTGGAAAACTCTTAAGCGACTGCAAAGAGCTACTACATAGAGAGAACAAAGTGTGGAATACTTGATAAGGAATTTGTTTTGGTGGGATTTATCTTGTCCACATATTAATCTTTTAATTATTTCATTAGCAAAGAGCCAAAGAAATTGCAATAGTTGATTTTGCCTAGGTGGGCGAGAAGGAAAACATACTTTTGATGATGTTGATTTCTTGTTCCAAGGACAAAGTCTTTGCCAAATGAGTGGGGATCATGAAATCCTTTGCGAAAGGAACATATTAAAGAAGAAACAGATGGGTGAAGGGAGCCTCGAAAAAGTTTGTAAAGAAACTCAATAAGACTCTCAAGGCTAAGTCTGTTCAAGTTGCAAAGGATGTAAACAATGACTTCAAATTCACATGGTTGAAGCCTCTGAACAGAACAACAGTGAAGGAGATGGATATGTTAATTGATTTGGTGGCTGATGGCAAACTATAGATTAATAATAATAGCCCCATCTCTTTTTTCATCTCAAGGCAATGGAGCTGAAGATGATTAGACATTTAAGGAGTGGTTGGGAATACTACCATAAATTGGGTTGGACCATGGCTCTAGCATACGAGGAGGTCAATAATATTTGCATGTGATAAACAATGATATGCTTGTCCAATGGGTGAACTGATTGAAAGATCTAGGCAAGAATTTATTGCATGCCAACACCAGAAAGGAGAACATTATGATGACACCTTCTCTTATGTAAGTCCTTTAGCAGCGGAGAATTAAGTTGAACCTTATAAAGGAGGACATTACAAATCATAACAAGCCTTACAGATGTTTGTTATCGAATTCAAAAACTTTATTGGGTAACATCACTACTTGTAAAAAACCATTTCAAATGTTCATGATGGATCAGCAGGTGTCAAAAATCCTTTTTCAGATAAGGCACTAGAAGATTTTGTGGAGAAGCTTAGTCATGTAAGCATGTACATAGAAGGTAATATTTATTATTTAATTTTTGCACACTTACTTGATACTTACGTTTTCAGGTATTTATTTCTTGATTTTTGGTCATGTCACTGATACCTTCGCCTTCATCTTTGCCAAGAAGAACAAACATCGATGAACTGGATTTTACATGAACGATGTTGATCCCAAGTGTATTGATATAGTTGTTCACTTAATTGTTAGGAATGCACCAAACAATTTCAAACTTTCAAATGACTAGCTAAGCATCTCACTCCAATGGGCATGAACCTCCACCCAATACACTGATAGCTGAAAGGGACGTATTCGGCAATGTACATTATTTAAACATTACAAGTTAAGCTACATAGAGCATTGTCAACTTAATTAGGGATCCTCATAGTGATGCATAGGTTTTTGACTACTGCACTAGGGGATCCATTTTGAAGGCGTGTTACCTTCAGGATATATGTGTCTTTGCCATTGAAAAAGATAAGACCATGGTTGAGGACTTGAATAAGTGAATAGAGAGGTTTTCAATTGACTACCTTAATAAACTCATACAAGAGTATTTTAGAAAGTTTCCTCCCGAGAAGTGCAATAGCTCTGAGAAAAAATACAATCCAATGTTAGAACATGAGAATGATCTTGAACCATATATTATACAGAAGTTATCTTAAGAAGTATAGAACATTAAATTACTCCATTAACCATGAAAATATCAATAGAAGAAACAAAAGATGTCGAACAATCTTCCAAGTGGTTAAAACCTTCTTTGCCTGGATCAGAAGTTAACAGCGAAGAAGAATTGATAATGTGTTGATAAAATGACAAATAGTTGTAAATTAAGGCATTTTTGTATATTTTGTTTATATTTGTACAAAAAATAAATTCTCAAAATTAAAGAAGCTTTTAGTTAAAAACATGGGTCACACATTAACAAGTTAAATAATATACCTTGGTAATTATAAGCCAATTAACAATCATTTTACAAATGTATGGTTGACAATCATTTTTATTGCCTTCAGTTCATGAATCACTTTCTCCAGTGCTTATAATATTTGAATCTTATAAGAATGATGTACAAGTAAATGATAAAGGGATCGACAACAATATAATATCAAAAATACATGTGAAAGGGACTAAACAAGTGAGTTGCAAAGATTCAAGAGGCAACATTGTCCCTTGTTACCCATGGTCATATTGTGTTGTTGGATGTCAATGGCATTCTTTCATGATAAAGGCTTGAGGACATAGAAAAAGAAATCAAACAGGGAATTTCATTCGTTGTCATGGTAAATTTTGACATGATATTATTTTTCATGTATCTCAATGTTGCAGAAGAGGTGATTCGTAAAGATTGAATTTTTGACTAGCGAATATATTATAAACTCTTGAATTTTACAATGTAAAAAGATAAGTAAGCCATAATTCTTCAAGAATGAAAGAATAATTGAGCTTTAATGAGAGATCAATTAGTTAAGGATAATGAAGAACGCGCATATCTTGACGATGACTCCATACTAATAGCTGAATCACTTTGTTTGATCAAGCTGTCTTTCTGCCAATATTACAATATGAATGATTCTTATAAAAACACACGCACACTTATATAAACCTGGATATACAAATATATTATTAAAACTTTACAGGGTCTATATATATTTTTCTCTGAAGTGCTCAGACTAATTAGATGGCGGGGAATTATAATATACAGACAAACATGTACTTATATATATTAATACACTAGTACATTCACATACACTCTTCTTCGTCTCAAAGATAAGTGGACGGGATTAAGTGTGCAAAACTTACATTTGTGATAGTGCAAAAAACGCACATCATTCGGTTCTAGAACTGCCACAAATGTGAACTTTGGACAATTTTACATAGTTTACTGGCTTTCATTCAAAATATTATGATAAAATTATAAAGTAAATAAAAGAAAATAAAAAACTTATATATACTAATACACATGTACATTCACATAAAGCCACCTTTCTCCATCTCAGAGAAAAGTGAGTGAGATTAATTTTGCCCACCATTTTAGGAAGCAAGGAAAGTGTGGCGGGACTAATCTCGCCACCACTTCCTACCTATGAAAATGGTGGTGTGTGAAGAGAGAGATATATAAAAATTATAATATACAATAACATGTACATATAAATATATGTCTGTGGGAGATATAGATAAAGGAGTTATGGGCAAGATTAATCCTGCCACTACTTTCCTACTTGGTCAGTGCAGTTAATCCTACCCACAACTCTCTCATATGAAGAAGGGTGGCGGGATTAGTCTCACCACCCTTTCATGCTTAGTGGGTGGGATTAATCGAATGGTTGGCAAGATTAATCATTCCACCCACCAAGCAGGATGTGGTGGCAGATTAGTCACACCACCCCTTCTATGCCTAGTGGGCAGATCAATTCTACCCACCACCCTTTAGACGTAAAGGGTGGTGGGATTAATCCTGCCACCCCTTCCATGCTTGGTGGTTATGTCACCACCTCCCCACTTCCTCAAATATCAACGGGATTAATCTCGCCCACAAGGTAGGGATGTGGTGACAAGATTAATTATACCACTCTTTATGTTTGTGGGCATGATTAATCCCGCCCACCATGCAAGGATGCAGTGGTAGGATTAATCCTGCCACCCTTTATGTTTGTGGGCAGGATTAATCCCGCCCACCATGCAAGGATGCGGTGGCAGGATTAATCCTGCCACCCTTTATGTCTGTGGGCATAATTAATCTCACCCACCATGCATGAAAGGGGTAGCGGGACTAATCATGCCACCCTTTTACATATGAGAGAGTTGTGGGCGAGATTAATCTCACCACCTTTTATGTCTCAAAGGGTGGTGGGTGGGATTAATCCACCCGTCAAGCATGGCAAAAGTGGTGGGATTAATCTCGCCATCACATCCATGCCACTTACCCGACATGGAAGGGGTGGCATGGTTAATCTCGCCCACCAGGTATTAATGTGGTGACGGGATTAATCCTACCACCCCCTTCTCTGTCTCAAAGAGTGGTGGGCGGGATTAATTCCGTCACCCCTTCCATGCAACAAAGTGTGGTGGGCAAGATTAATTTCGCCCACTCAGCATGGAAGGGGTGGTGAGGTTAATCTGCCACCACTTCCCTGTCCCAAGCATGTATGTGTGGGAGAGATAGAAATATATAGGAATTATAATATACAAATATATACATATAGTTTGTGTGTGTGTGACAGATAGAGATAAAGAAATTACATATATATACAAAAACACAAATGTGTCTGAGAGAGATATATAAAGCAATTTCTAAGATATATATATATATTATTATATATATATAAGTAATATATATATATACAAATACATAGGTACATACACATACAAATATGCAAATTAAATTATATAGATACACACACACATATGTAATACAGGAGAGTGTGTGTGTGCGAGAGATAAATAAATAAATTAAATTATACATATGCACACACTATATATATGTATATGTATATATAGGAGTGTGTGTGTGCGGGAGATAAATAAATAAATTAAATTATATAGATACATACACACATATATATGTATATGTATATATAAGAGTGTGTGCGAGAGATAAATAAATGAAATTATATAGATACACACATATATATGTATATGTATATACATGAGTGTGGGTGTGAGAGAGAGATTTCACCTATGTGAATGCCACCTTCAAACCCTACTGCACCACCGGGCCTTTTTGCACTACCATGCCTTATGAGAGTGGATTTATCGATTTATTGCACTGCCGCTCTCAAATTCCACCGCCGTTGCATCTGCCTTGGAACCCTAAGAAAAATACCTTAAACCCTAAAAAAATAAATATATATTAACCCTAAATGAATATTCTTTCATTATATTATCATGCATATGTGGGTGTGTAAGTGTATCACATACACCCAAAAATATAAATCATGCAGGGGTTTAACATATGTGTGCCTATGAGAGTGTTAAGCTTTCACATGCTCGCATATATGCATACACACATATATACACATAGACATACATAATACATAATATATGTGAATGTATCACGTCAGTACATATGGATCATGCATGGTGTGTGTGTGAGAGAGAGTGTTGAAAAATTAATTTCACACACATTGCATACATTAGTACACATACACACATGTATACACATAGACATATATACATATTACATGTATGAATGTGTTACATACACACAGACTGAGTACATATGGATCATACATGCATTTAACATGTTGTTTTTGATAAAGAAGCAACAGATTCTTGAGTTGGGCTTGGTGGCCTAGTTATGATCATTCTTAATCAATCATGCATCTCAATATGCTAGACATATGATCACCGTCACATATCATTACTTATTTGAATTATGATTTAAATCCTTTATTGTAGTCCTTTGACCCTATACACTAAGCCTTACACCCCAGTGTGTGTGTGTGTGTTATATATATATATATATATATATATATATATATATATGTTTGTTATATGGTTTAAACCAAACGCAAGTATTTTTTTTTTAAATTTTAATATCTTTATAAAAAATTTATTATTCATATAAAAATACACAAGAAAACATGCATAAAGAATTATTTTTAATCAGATAACTATTAATATCACAAATCATTCTAGTGATTTATAAATTATTCTTAAAATGCAAATTATAATTTTTTGAGTATACATTAAAATTGTATACATATATTTGAATTTTACCCTATTGTAATTTATAAAGATATTAAAACATATTTTAATGCAATCATAGCACATTAATATATAATGTATAATGTTTAATATTACAACATAGAAATTAAATGTGTACACTTTTACAAATATTTAATATACATTTACTCTAGACCCTAAAACATAGTTTAGGATTTAAACCCTAAACACTAAGCCCACAATTGATTATTTTTAAAACGTGTATTAAGTCTAAAAATACTTTGTAATTTTTGCGTGTGTATAATATGTAAGCCTCGAGATGTGTAATGATAAATGCTTGGTTTGGGTTTAAACCCTAAACATAACACAAAGCTAGATGCTAAACCATTGAACATTATTTATATCGTGATCCACTCATTGGCATGTGTTTGTATATGCATTTGTGTCTGTATGTGTGCTTTTTAATGCGTGTGCTTGTATATGTAAATTTTTTATTGTGTCTATATTATGTGTGCCAAAAAAACATTGAAATAAAGTGAAAATAATATTAATGTACACACTATGACATATTTTAATTAAACATAATAATATAACCATTTTATCTATTATATAATTATATATAGTTTTAATAATATATACTAATTTAATATTGATAATAAGGTTTAATATTGGAATATTCTTGGAAATAATTAAGAAAATAATTAAGAAAATCCCATTAATATAATCAAATGTAGAATAATTACTCGAATAATTAGGAAAATAATATTAATATACACACTATAAATATATTTTAAATGATATATAATAATATATCATTTAATCTATTGTATAATTATATATAATTATAATAATATATATTAATTTAATTTTGATAATAAGGTTTAATATTGGAATGATCTTGGAATAATAAGAAAATAATTAAGAAATCCCATTAATATAAACAAAAGTAGAATAGTTACTTGAATAATTAAGAAAATAATATTAATATACACACTATGAATACATTTTAAATGATACATAATAACATATCATTTATTTATTGTATATTATATATATTATTTATTATATATACTGGAATAATATAAAATGTAGAATAATAACTAAAATTTTCATATAATTTAAATAGCTTGAATCACTTGCTAATGTTAAATACATTAATGCAATTTTATAAAAATAATTGGAATAAGAGAGTATATAGTTAGAGAGTCAGTCATTTGTATCAACGTTAAATTTTTTTATCATATCAAACATTTAAATTCTAACATAAAATTGTCAATATAACATGTAAGATTTAAAATGCTTTTAATTCTCTTATTCAAATCTAGATCTGTATTACTATTTTGAAAGGGTTTCGTCATTTGTATAATTTTCTCTCTTCAGATCTCTTCTTTTCTAGAAAGTGAGCACATATGGAGCAACACTAAATTAGGTGTTATCGTTTATAAAAAAGCATGGCGCCCTTATGTTGTTTACAAGTATTATAAACAAATTTAAAACTACTTTAAAAACTCACTCTCTCTTAAAAATTAAAATTTAGAGTTTAGAAATTCATTAGGATTGCACTAGAATCAGTTAGGGATTTATTATGTTTACACATCCCTTTTACTTAAAATTCTCGGTTAGCCGAGATCTTAAAGAATTTTAATGGAGTGGTAAAATTATCTAGCCAGTCCTTCCCCGCCTCCTAAAATGGTCAGCAAGATTAATCCCGTCCACAATTCTCTAAAACAAGGAAGGGGTGGCAGAATTAATTCAGCCAATACTTCTTCGCCTCTTTAAAAAGGGTGGGATTAATCTTGCTCACAACTCTCTAAAACAATGAAGAAGTGGCAAGATTAATTTCAAAGAGTTTTGGTCAGGGAAGGGGTGACGCAAGATTAATCTTGCCCCCCCTTCCTTATTTTAGAGAGTTGTGGACAAGATTTATCCCGCCTACCAATTTTGAGGTAGGGAAGCATTGGCAGAAATTAATCCCGCCACCAAGAACTCTTTGAAATCTTGGCTAATTAAGAATTTTAAGTAAAGGGGATATGTGAACGAGATAAATCCTTAATGAATTTTAATGCAATCCTAATGGATCCTAAACCCTTAAAGTAGTTTCACCAAATGGCACATCACAACAAGTCAATATGTAATTGCACTCACCATTCTAAGAGGTGAATTAATCTCGCCAATGCTTCCTTGCCTCTTAAATGGTTTGCGAGATTAATCCTGCCCCCAATTCTAAGAGGCAAGGGATTTATTCTACCAATGCTTCCTTGCCTTCTAAATGGTGGGCAAGATTAATTCGCCACCTCTTCCTCGTCGAAAAGAGTTGTGAGTGCCGGCGAGATTAATCCCGCTTGCCTCTTCCCCATCAAATAGTGTTGTGGGCAGGATTAATCCTATTGATCTCTTCCTTGTCAAAGAGAGTTGTGAGCAGGATTAATCCCGCCCACCATTCTAGGAGGCAGGGAAGGAGTGGCGGGATTAATCTTACCACCACTTATATTAATCAAGCATGAGAATCTATTTTTATACATAATTATATGTCATTGCACATGCATATATATTAAGCACCCTCAATTCAGATTTTATTGCATATTGCATATTGCATAAACAGATATCATAAATGACATAACTATTTATGTGCATGACAATATTTAATACTAGAGATAAAATATATTTTCTTCAAAATAACGAGATAGTTGGCCTTGGAACTGTGGAAGTTTAAGATGATAATGCATCATGTTACAATGTCTTGTGTGTACGTATGGGTGAACACCATTTGCAAGCATGTTGAGGTTCTTGAAGAGGGTTCTCCTATATTGTGGAATGTAGATGAAGTCAAAGCTGACACATAAAATGCAGAGTCATAAACAAATATTAATACGATTTTACAAGATGATGACTTGCATATTGTGATGGATGAGGTGATTCTCTTTTTCATGAGATCGAGGTTGAGAGGGGTATCATTTCATCTATCAATTCAATGAAAGTCGTATCAGAAGAAAACTAGGGGTCATTGATGTAATTGCGACAAAGATTTCACCTAATGGCACATTGCATCTTGGATCCCTCGTGAGATGACAAACATCTGAATTAAAATAGCCAGATGGTTCAACATATCCAGGGTTGGATTTCAATAATAACAACAACTAGGAAGGATAATTCATATTTGAAGAAGTTCCTTGCATTGGTCTATAGTAAAAAAATGATTTATGGGTTGCAGATCTACCCCAGCAAGTTCCGGCAAGAGGATCAAGATGGATCTCACATATTCGACAAGCATTATTAGCATCTCCACAATTGACTACTGCAAAAAAAAGTGTTGTCAAATGGCTAACCAAAATGAAATTACCCAATGTAGACATGTCTTTCGTATTCACCCAAAAGCAAAGGCATGAGTTTGTATATGCTGCACTAACTGGGTGTATTGATGGAATGGCCTTCGGACACAGGTTATCAGAGTACATCCATGGTATTTAATAAGGTGGCCATCTGCTTCAAAGCTTGGTACAGTATATATGGGATCCAAAGACCACGTTCTACCGTCGGAGGGATGAGTGGCTAGATGGAGCGCACCTCAGTACATGGGAACACTGCTTGGTCAAAACCCGCTCTCACATTATGGCAGCCATAGAGATACTCAAGGCTTTTGTGGAAGCAAATGCAGACAGGATGCCTCACAAATGCCGAACCACAAATGCAGGGTCAGGGAAAATCTCAAGGTTTTGCCTTCAATCTACACTCAATTGAAGCTGTGTAACATGTGAACAAGTGCCTCATTTGATGGGGCTCTGAAGCAATCTGCACTGGTACCTTCAACAACATATGGAATACTCATTTTAAGGATGTGGAATTGCAAAACACTCTAGCTTTTCCAAGTGTGACACTTGTACATCATTGAAGGCTAGAGGCTTGTGCAAAAACCTTGGTGGAGATCACTGCCATTCAAAAGAAGATGGAGGCCCACATGATTGCACAACAAACTGCACACCGCATGCTTTCGTCACGCCATCAAGTACTGTGCTTGATCCATGACAAGATGGATCATTCAAAGACCAGCATTTCCAAAGCTCGTTGCAACACCAAAGTGCCTTGGAAATGTCAAAACTTCCGATTTCATTGACAGTGTGCTAACACATGGACACGGTTGTGAATCATATGGACACTTTTCACTTCCACATTGGTCTAGCGACTCCAATTTCACTATTGGGTCATTGGCCATGTGTTTTAGAAACCTTGAAGCCCACTCATAAACAAGTCCTATGGGTGATCTCAATTAAGAATAACAATTGGGTCAAGGGTCATTAAATGAGGCTACTTGGGAATATGAGAGGCATTGTCAGTAACCTACAAAAAATAGATGGCCATGTTAAGAGTTCTGGTTCAGTGGAGGGATCTTCACATAGTGTACATATGTCCTCAACATTAAATAAGCTTCTTTATCATTTGCTTTTACAGATGGATAATTGTACAAACGAAAACAAAAATAGGTAAATCATTTTAGTTAAGGGTTTCTCAAGCTTATATTTACTTTTATTTTCTAAATACGTATTAGCATACTTGTCATTGCTTGTTTCTAAAGGTGTATTTGAGACAATCACGCTCAGTTTCCTTATGGTTGGTCACGAAGATATTGATGCATTCTTCAGTAGGACAAGTGCACTTACCTTACCACATATGATGGATTTTTTTGAAAATTGCATGATGGGAGTGATTCTTTAACTAGTCACCTTGTGTCACTACATTTCTTCTTCTCCATAAGAGATGGTATACTTACTATGCAGTACAAGTTACAACCATCAGAACAGAATGGTTACCAAAAGAGGGCTTAATGTTTTTCAAAAGTGGAGAGGATGGAAAGCCACTTCTCCCAAAAAGATAACCAAACCCTATTTTAATGAGTGCCCAACTCAAGGAACAAGAGCTTATATAACATGGGTTCAAAAATCGATGTCAAAGATTTTGATAAAGCAATTAGTTATTTAGAACTATGTAAGCATATGAGATTAAAATGACATCAATGAGCGCAAACAACATAGAAGCTAGTAGTGATGTGGAAGTATAAACCCCACACTTTGTTGAGAAAAAGAACCAAAAACCTAAATAATACTTTGATTGCTGCAAGGATCTTTAAAAATTGATTATCATCCTCATTACTTTAGATGTGTCATATAACCAACCTATTTGAACACACCTGAAATTATCACAAAAATAGTATGGTAAACGTTATATGGTTTAAACCACAAAAAGACGACATAAAAAGAAGAGCGAAAGATATAATGGATACCTAAAGAAAACATGGTCTCCCAATCAAAAAGACCTAACATGTTTTATAAATGTTAAATTCATTCGATATAGATAAATGTTAAGAAGCATTAATAAGTCACGATTAAAAAACTACAAAAGATTGTATGTTTTCTAAAGCTTAAAGCAATTATAAAATTACAAAATATAATTAATTTAATATTTATAATTATAATAAACTCTTTAATAATAGTACCAAATTGTTTCCTTAAGTATATAAATTTATTAAAAGATATGGAAGATTGACTATATATAGGATTTTGTATATTATACTAGTAAAAAAATTTAATTAATGTTATATTTAAAATATTAATATTTTAATAACAACATAAATATTTATATAATGTGCTCTTTAATAACTTTTACATTAGACCCATATAATCTTAAATATAATATATTATATAACTTAATACCTTCTACTTTTATAATGTTATTAATTTTTGGTCCATGAATGTTATAATTCATTAAAGAGTCAATTACAAAAATGAAATGTTTTATAGAATATTCTTTTTTTAAACATACATTTAAAGAATATTCTTTCTTTAACATATATTATTCTAAAGAATATGCCTTTAATATTAGAAAATATTAATTAAATAATTAAAATTGTTAATTATTAAGAAATGGGACTCATGCCCATTTTAGTTACAACATGCATTTAGATTGCATGAGTGGTTTATTGGTCTTTGTGTTCTTTGTGTTTGTTGCCCAAACTTGTATTGTTAATGGTTTGGCCAACTTTGGACAACTTTGGCCACATTTGTGAATGGGGCCTTGAATGGTTAAATTGAAAGAGACTATTTTCATTTATATTAAGTAAGTTAATAACTTATAAATCACTCTATCGTTATTCCAATGTTTGAACTTGAAAGGGTTGTATAAAATTAGGTGCAATCTAATAATTTTAAGGTTGAGAGAATTTGAACGAGAGTGTCATTTACAAGGACTAGTTCACGATTCCTCATGTCAGAATTCCACTTTGGGTGTGAAGTGATAAGTGTTTAAGATTTAACAAACGAGTCCTTTCTTGATTTTTTTCAAGTTCATCTTTTCAAATTGATGCAGTAATCTTGGTTGACAATGAGATTTTCATTGTAATAAAAAAGAAGTTGAAGGAGGGGTAACATTGCCTAATTAATAAGACAATTTCTTATGCATTATGCAACTGAATTGAAGTTCATATACCCACACGAAATTCTTTTGATCATATAGTTTTGAAGAGGTTGTTCATTCTTTTGCGTACAAATATGGGTCATTTGTTGGGGTCAACATGAAGATCCCATGGCACGTGTCTTTATGATCCAACCCCCACTTTTAACAATAGACTATCACCTTTTTAAGGCCAAAGAGGACGAGTAATTGTAGAAGATTGTTCTTAGAGACCTTACATTCTATTGAGAGTTCTTCCTAGACATGTTCATCCATTCGCCCCTTGCTAAGTTTCACACAACGTCTAGATACCCATTGCTTTGGTGAACTTTCATGACTTGGTTCATCACAATGTTTTATATTTTTCAGGGTCTGGTATTGTTGAATTCCTTGGCATGCGCCCTCCCCATGAGTGTCTTTAACTACTCCATGTTCACTAATTTCAACTACACTTAGTTCAAGACATCCTTATGAAAAAAACATTTTGAATCCACTCGAGCCTCTCATTGGTTAGGGGTCTAATAGTCAAGAGTTAATGAAATGAGGAAGTGCTTGTTATATATTAATCAAAATTAAAATTATAAGATTTTAAATTTACATATTAAGATAGCTATAGGTTACCTTTTTTTTTTTTCTTTTGCACCTGTATGCATTTCCTTTATGAGGATGCTATCATTTGCAGTTCAACTTGATCTTCTTTTATGTGCTCCTCATATGTGTTGTCATTGACATCATCTTCTTCGTCTCCATTGCCTTCATCCTCCACCAAATCTTCCAGACCAACCAACAACCCAAGAGGGACAATAGCACCACATGTGGGTTTCAGATTTCCTCTTCCATTTTATAGGAATCCATGTAGAGAGTGGAGCAAGTTTTCCCAACTGACCTTAAGAAGTCCATGCTTTCTTCAATCTTTTTATTGTCTTGAAGAATGTTGATGATGGGGATATTGTGTATAATACCTTCCTGGAAAAAGAATTTAGCACAATATACCTCCATCACCTTGTAAGATTTGAAACATTACAGGATTTTTGATACTGCTCCTATGTTCATAGTACAATCCCCTGTGAGAATTTCTTCGTATTTTTCCTTGACTTCCTTAAGAAAATCTAGCTCAATCTTGCATTTGAACCTTAAATCTCCTAGTGGTATTAGGCCAACAATCTCAAGTACTTAATAACAATGATCCCGAATCCAATAAGTATGTAAATTACTTGTGATTTTCCAATATAGATAATTTCACAATCCTTTTTCATAGGTTTGAAGTCAATCTCATGCTTTAGAAGCGTTTCAGCACATATCCTCATCTCCTCAAGTATCTTTACAGAAGTTCATTTTAGGACTTCACCCTTGTAAGACTCTTTCAAAGGTTTCATCCAAAAGTTGAATCCCTCTTTTGGCAATGTTATAAGGTTGGACATTTGAAAAAGAATCATGGAGATTGAAAATCATTCTAGCTCTTTTGAGAAAGCTCTATAGATATAAAATATTTTAGTTTTGAAAAAGACTATTGAAAAGACATACTTACTTTATATTCTATGAAGTGTGATTTCCCTTGTGTTATTGGAGATGGAGACTCATATTCTTCCATTTCTCTAGGACACAATATCTCATGTGAGAAAGTTGCCATAAATCTGAAGAAAGTTTATGTTAGGATCATATTTAGTCATCTAGGCGTTTTTAGTTATGTGTCTTTTATTGGAGCATATAATGAGGAAAAACACCAAAATAATATATATTATGAAAATATGAGTCAAATGGGAGGGCTACCAAAGTAATACAGAATCTAGAACGAAAAATGCATCAGTGAGGTCCAACAAAATATGGCTTGAGCAGAAGTTATCATAACAGTAATGAGGAAGTTATGTAACTAATCGGATAAGGTTGAGAAGAAGTTACAATAACTACTAATAAAGGACTGGGAGTATAGGTATAAATAGATCAGAATAGGATTAGGAAGGGATCCCGAGTATATTGATTATTGTAATATTTGCTTAGTGTGGACATAATATAAGTTTTCATCTCATCCCCACTACGTCTTTCTGCTTATTTCACTATTTCTTAGTATACTTTTCTCACTTCGCTACTACAATAAGATTCACAGTACTACTACTATTACCTATTATATATCTTACCATCCTTACGCTATTCCGATCTTTTGAAGTTTGATCTCTATCTATTACCTTACTCCATTCAAACCCTTATCACGGGTTGACGGTGGCGACCACATCTACATTTGTAGGTTTAGGATTAACATTTCAAGTGGCATGAAGTTAAATCATTTCTTGGTCTAATAGGATATTAATGTAGATTCATAAAAGATTACTTGAAGATAGCAACTCCATTAACCGAATTCATGAAAAACATTCCATGGCACTAAACTCTAAAGTGCTAGCGAGCGTTCATTAAACTCAAAGAAGCTATCTCTTTTAAGCATGTATTATGGTTATTATTTTTGAAGACTTATTTGAGGTGGAGTGTGACGTATCTGACTTTGTAATTGGTGATGTATTGCAGTAAGAAGGACATTTGGTGTTCTTTTTCTCAAAGAAGTTAAATGTAACACAAATTTGATGACCTATTCAATAAAAAGAAATGTATGTTTTCTTAGAGTATTGACACCATTACTTCCAAGTCATGGCATGTGATTTGGATAAATAGTGTAACTTTGAGATACTTTGGAATGCATCTAAAGTTATCACCAAAGTATACTAATGATAACAAAAGTTAACTCAATTTCAACCTAAAATCAATAATAAGGCAGGAAAATACAATGTGATGGCTAACGCACTTAGTAGGAAAGGTCATCTTTATATTATATCGTTACTAATATCAACTTTGGTAGATGAATTTGTGATGGTATATCCTCAAGATGAGTTTGTTAAGAAGGCTTTAGACTTGATAGTAAAGAGGAAACAAATCCATTAGTTGTGCAAAAATGGGGATATTCCAATAGAGATGGAAAAAAAGGATGAATGCACTCAAACAAGTGCATCTTAGTGCGAAATGGAGTTCTCTACTACAAAGAAAAGAGACTATGTTCTAGAAGGGACATGGTATTAGGGGAACATCATGATGTTTATTTGGTAGAACACAATGGAAGGCACAAAACTTTGGCTGATTAAAATGAGGGTTTTATTAATAAATGATGTTATTAAGTGTGTTAAGACATGCTCTGCATGTCAACAAGTGTTGACTGGTCACTTGAAAGATCTAAAAAGTTGTAGTGTATATCAATTTCAAAACAGTCATTCTAAAGTTTCACTTTGGACTTTGTCACAAGAGTATCAAAGTTTTGTGGTTTCAATTCCCTCATGGTGGTGATTGGTTAGTTTTCAGAGGTTGCCCATTTCATTTCAACAATAGAGATGGTGAATGCAAGATAACAAAAAAAAGTGATTCTTCCATGAGGTTGTAAGAGTGTGATCGAGATCCTTGGTTTATGGACGAGTTTTAAGGAACATTGTCTAAACAATACGATATGATACTAAAGTTTAGTATGACTTACCATTCGCAAACGAATGGTCAATTAGAGAAGGTGAATCGACTATCTCATGTGCTATGTTCGGGGGATCAGGTGAAACACTGGAATATGATTGAGATATGTTATAATAACTCGACACACATTGTAGAGGTGTTAAAAGTGGTATTTCTAAAAATATAGTGTTGTCGAAAGACGCCAATCGAGTTTGCTTTGAAGCAAAGTTCATTGAATACCTGCATTGTGCATGGGATGTTCCTTGTTAAACAATGATTGCAACACAAGAATAGTATCATCAACAATACAATAAACATTGACATGATGTAAAGTATTAGGTTGGAGATATTATATTATTAAGTACTATAAACTTGAAGGTTCCAATGACTCTTTAAAGAAGTTTTTTTGCACTACCTAGGGTCCATACAAAGTGGTAATATAAATAAAAAGATGTCTTATGAGTTAGATCTTCCTCGAGAGATGAGAATGGTACATAATGTGTTTCACGTCAATTTACTCGAGTCATTCCACAAAGATAAAAAACATCTAAAGAGATACAATAACTGACATATGCCTCTTGAACTAGTTGGTAAGAAGAAAGAGTTTGAGGTTGAATCTATATTGAGAATGCAAAAAGTTTATGGGTAGCAGAAACATAAGCTCAAATATCTTATCAAATGAAAGAGTTATTTTCGACGTTGAAACTATTGGAGAATTTATAAAATGTCATGGAGTTGATGAATGAGTTTGAGGCGAGGTCTCTAGCTGATTATAATAATGTTAAGGAATAAAAGAAAAGCTTTATTTTTTGTTAACTTAAGGGTCAGTAACAATATTACCTAAAACATTAAATATATTAAAGAAATTAATTAGCTTTTTGTCTATGTTCAAGTGATAAACTTTGTAAATGTATAAAAGTTTCTAGGTGACTTCATGTCACAAATGGTGCCTTTAGCAATTGAGTTGGCAGCTTAGTAAACGATGTTTTTGAAGTATTAAGCTTCGCGTAATGCAAGGGGATAATGCAAATTATGTGAACTTTTTATTGACTTCGCATAGAAGTGATTAGCATTAATTTTTAATTAATATTTTTTAAATTTAATCTAATTTGGAGTTAGATGTCAATGAGAACGTTGACATTTTAAAAGGCAAAAAAGGATGTCTTAATTTTTATTTTTGAAGTTTGTTTGTAGTTATGTTGACAAGCTTTAAGTGTAGAAAAAACAACCCTCTTAGTGCACTTAAGTATTTAGAGATAGCCTAGCTAGGTATAGTTAAGTATTTGGAAGAAACTTTAAACAAATGTAGCATTTCCATTTAGAAAACTCTTCCTTAATTTTGATCGCCGCTCGGTCGGGATTTTGTGAGTTCGATGTGTCAAATAAGGTTAAGACTTTTTTGGTGTGAGTTGGTCTCATCCTCCTTGGTGATAACTTTCACATGTTTAATTGTCTTGAAGAATCTTTGGAGTTGATAAATATTCTTAAAGGGATATTCTAATAATATACTATTGGGAATATGCTAGTGGAATATGTTGCTTTATGCAGTGTGTTTCTATAGTATGTACAAAGTCTCAAAGAGGTTCTTTTAGTGGCTACTATTATATATAGAGAGGGCATGTTTTTTGAGTTGTTTTTATATGTGAATTGGCTTGTGGACCAGCATGTAACATTATCTCAACATAGAGAAGATCGATAAAGGTCTAAAGCATAACAAAACCAAGCATATGCCAACTTAAGCTTCATCTCCAAGACTCCAAGGTATATGAGATATTCTTTTAATATCCAAGGTATCATGGAGATAGGATATTAGTATACAAAATATTCTTGTACTTTGTTTTCTTGTTTTTAAACTTAATTATCATGAGGGTTGACTTAGGGTTGCCCTAACCCCATGCCCCATTAAGTATTATTATTAAAAATTAAAATACATTATTATTATAATTATTATAAATATTAATTATTTTATTAAACCAATTAGTATAGTATTTATTAAGTATTATTATTAAAATTAAAATACAAGGATTAAATTTTTTCAAGGGTATAAATGTAAATTTTTGTTGATCCTTGGTAGCAAATCTAATATATTTAATTATATTTAACTAATAATAATATTAATTAAGATTTATAATTATTAATATAATATTTATTAAGTATTATTATTAAAATTTAAAATACAAGGATTAAATTTTTTTTCAAACGTATAAATGTAAATTTGAACTTTCACATGATTATATATGTAAATTTGAAAATTTTAGGGGTATATTGAAAAAGATCCCTTTTTTATTCCTCTAAAATGCAAATGCCCAAAATGAAAGTAAAATGCAAATTTGTACGTTGCCGCTTAATTTAAAATCCTTACTTATTATCATATTTAAACATTAATCTTAATTTTGTTTTTGTTAACTTAATGGGTGATAAAGAGTGCCTACTAAATTTTGATTGTTTATCCAGAGGAATGGGAATGTCAGGTCCATGCAATTGCACTCTCTTTTTTTAATGAACGTTATTTAAAAGATTTATGAATGAAATTTTCATCATTTTTTATATTAACTTAACATAATTTATTACATTTTAACTTAACTAAATCAGTGGAATAAAAATTTAGTTTAAATTAACTCTTAACTTATTAAAATAAACTGATGGTGGAAGTGGCCCCTGTTCCTCTTGTTTTGTTTCAAAACTACCCAAAGTGATCTTGAATTAAAATCTATCATTAATTAACCAACTTAATAACACACATATGCACTCTTGTTTTGTTTCAAAACTACCAAAGTGATCTTGAATTAAAATCTATCATTAATTAACCAACTTAATAACACACATATGCAACGTAGTAATATATATATATATATACCATTTATTGGGTATATAATGGTAATATAATATAAAATATAACCAAAAATATTACAAGTAAGCTTGTAGATAAATTTGATTCAAGACTAATTTGAGCACTTTCAAAACTACCTCATAGTTTAGAAATTATATAAAACTAAAGATCAATTTGATAATTTCCCTTATGTTAATAAATTAAGTGAAAAGTTGATTAAAGTTAATCTAAAATATAAAAAACGATGTCAATTTTTCATAAGCGAATGGACAAACGAATGTGTATATATATATATATATATATATGCTGATGTATCAGGTGATTAATAATATTAATTTTAATATTATAGCGTATTGATGTGTTTAGATGTAATTAATTAAAAGTTAATTAATTGGTTAAATGTTAAAACTTAAGGAAAATATATGTAATTAACAAAATTTACATATACCAAATTCGTGTATATAAAATATAAAATATAAAATATAAATAAAAATTAATCCTATAAGTCTTTTAAATTATATCTTCCAAATAAAATACTTTAATTAATTAATTGTGATTAAGGGAGGGGCTATATAGCCTTCCAATATAAGATGTCTTAATTGTATAGGTTGAATTTTACTTAATCTTAAATTTTATTTAAACTTTTACAATTTTTTTAAAAAAAACAAAATATACTAGTATTTTATTTTTATTAAGTAAGAAATTTTAAACGAGGCAATTGTAAAACAAAACTGACTAATAGTGTGTATTATGCAGTATATTTGATGGTATATATTAATGTTTGATAGTATATAACATGATATGCTTAACAAACTTCTTTAGTTAAAGAAATGAATTAATTGTCTAATTAAAATAATTAATAAAATTACAATTTAAATTTATAGTCAGATTTAACTTTTTCCTCCCTTTTTCTATGTTGTGTTTAATATACATATATACATAGATATGTATGTATATTATTTGCCTAGATAATGTATTTCCTATATATATATATATATATATAATATAATATATAATGATTTGAGAGAGAGAGAGTGTTATACTGAAAGATATACACTTAATCTGTACCTGTTATGGCAAACCAGTAACATATAAACTTGCCGCAAATACGATGTCCCTCTTAATCAAATTAGAAGCCTCCTCCATTTTGTTAAACAGTGCATTGTCCCCATAACCCGTGCTACATTCTTCAACTCTCTACACGTCTCATCTAGTCTCACTATCGTGCGTACCACTAACCCCTCAGACACGTCCGTCATCTCACATATTTGTGAAAATGGAGTTCCCTATACCAATATATTATATATATATATATATAGAGAGAGAGAGAGAGAGAGAGAGAGAGAGAGAGAGAGAACAATGTATAAATATAATAGTTTGTCTGTGTGCATGCGTACATAAACGTTATAAAATAAGTAGAGTGGTTACCTTAGCCCACTCGTAAACAACCTCCATTAGACCAAAGTGAAGAGCGTCTCGTGCATAGTCCGCATTAGCGAGTAAACCATACTTAACTTGCAAATCACCAAGTTCCAAGGCAGTGTTGTAAAGCCTGTGTAGAAATATAACAATATTATTTGGGTGTATGTCATGTATATGTAGTTTGTTTACGCGTATGAGTGCAGATATCTGTATGTATACATTGGCACACGTGATGACTATAATACTGACTTATACGATATGTCTAAAACTTCTGCGTATTTTGTATGCATACAACGAACCTATCCACATATTTAACGGAATTATTATACTAAAGTGTATTTGATCGCATGTTTATATAGAATATCAGTATATATAACCTACTAAGTCACATCCGAACTATAATACGAAGACATATATGTAGATATATATAACATAATATCATAATATCTTGTGTGTGTGTTAAAGACCTTTCTTTTTGCAAAAGCTAGTTTTTCAGTTAAAAACTGGTTCACTGGTCTCACGTTGTTGAAAGACTAAAGAGAGAGTAATGCAACCGCTTCAGCAGCATCGAGGTCACTTAATTGATTGTGGAACAAACACTCCGTCGTAATCAGTTCATCCCCTACATACAAAACATTAACCCACACACGGTTTATATATGTACATTTATTAAGATATGGTGTCAAACTCGTGTATATTACCTCTCTCTCTCACACCACACACACTCACACAGAAAAAACACAACACGCACGCGTACATGCACACATATACACATTCTCACACAGACATACACAACAACACAAGCACACGCACATAAAGTAAGGTGTCAAACCTGTGTTTATTTCACATGTCACACGACCTTTAATTTGTACTATCAACTCTTCATCAATGCAACCTACTTCCTGAAGAACCCGCATCTGAAATTTACGAAGTGAGTACACACACACACACTTAGAAGTACGAATGCACTACATCTTAATGTACATGTATATATGTGTGGGTCTACATATAGGCATAGTATGTGTGTTTGGATATGATAGACACACGTGCACGCGCGCACATATACTTACTCGGAGTTCGAACTCGGGCATTTGCTGAAGGGCATTATCCGAGACTTCATACTTAAGCTTGTCAACACGGTCCTTAAGAAGCTGTTGATTCCTGATAATCGTGTAATGCTCCTGAAGTTTGGACACCTGTGACACTTGTTTGTTGCCAAATGTCCAGATATCCTCTGCATTTCTCTGTATTTCTCTACCTCTACGTCATTTAGCTTCAAGTCTGCATTATTATTGTTAATCCAATAATCATCATTTCTTTATATCGTATATGTATGTACGTATGTTTAGCGAAGTATACCATATTCTAAAGTCATCATATAGTATATACACGCATGCACGCGACACACACACCTTTCATAGGATCCAGTGCAGGTGGATCAGCTGGGTATTGTTGTTCAAGGTCCAACAATGATTGAACAGCAACAGAGAAGGCAGGCATGTTGACTTGTTCAAGAATCTTGTTCGCATCTACACGAATCTTCTCCTTGCATATGGTAATAATTTGTGTATTGTTAACTTCAGCAACTATATAACCAGCTCCTCCAGCATTACCTAGAAGTTACATATGCGAGTTACGATAAATGTTATATATATATATTATGGTACCGTAGTGTGGAAGTGTAAGCTTAACAACAAGCGAGGTTTTCTTTCCAGAAAACACGTTAAACTCATCGTCATCTCTGTTGCTTTTCTTCCTATAAAAAATCCACCAGGTTTGCCTTCTTCAAGCTTGTTCGTCTCTGCTTTGGAAAGACCTAAAACATAAATTATATTAAATAAATACTACATATATATATGTACATAAAAAGAATGACCGTGTAGCATAATTATATACATACGGTATACATACATGTAAATGTATGTATAAATATATAAACTATTCTTATTACTTGGGAAGGTATACCCATATATATATATATATATATGACATTCATATGTGTGTTTATATAGGTCAGTTCGCATACATAGATGAGTATATGTGTGTATAATAACAATAATACCTGAAGTAGGAATGACACCGCGGTATAAAGCGAGTACTATACTTGTTTTGGCGGCTCCCGTTGGTCCTCGTAAGACAACTCCTAGTGTTGGTCCGGTGGACTATATAACCAAGTAAAATAGAAATTAAACAACAGCTAGATACTGTGTTCTCGTGTGTGTGTGTGTGTGTGTGTGTAGCTCTAAATGCACATGCGTATTCACATACGCACGCACGCACTAATGCGCTTACATTTGGTGGTTTAACCGATACGATCCTCCCTGCAGTGAGGCTCTGCTGGGCTGCACGTGATTGTAGAACACTCTCCTGAATGCTTTCACGAAGCTCATCTGCCTTCTTTGCCAACGAATAATATTCTTCAATTGTGGGATCTCCAAGTATACACCTTCACATATAAAGCATTCAGTTTGTTTACAAACCCAGTGCAGCATATGGACTCGACATATACTAGTATATTATATATACTTACATATATATATAAACGCATACAAGTACTCATGCCAGTAGGCGACAGTGCTATCCACACCAGTATGATTTAGCATTCTAGAGAGAGAGAGAGAGAGGCATACTCTATTGTGGAAACCATCTTAGAGAGCTCTCCTTCTTGCCTAAGTAGCTGCTGTTGTTGTTCAGGGAGTGCACGCTGTGCATGAAACTCCGCAAAACTGCGTTTTAACATGTCTTCAACCTGTCATAAACATGGTATAGCATGGTTCACGAGTTACATACATACACATATAAATGTATTTAATATACAAATAATAATAAAGTAATTTAATTAGTAATAAGTTTACCTTAAGTTCCTCCACTCGAAGAAGGGTTGAGGATCATTGTGTATGTTAATCTGAATTGTGATTCAAGTTTAGTGGGTTTTCCAGTTAAAAGACGTCTTAAATCTCGTCCGGTATATCCTCCCAGCACATAACTATCACAGTTCCCACCTATAATATATATACGTAAGTCGCTGTATATACATATATACACGCATAATAACGTCATATATACACATACGCACAAGCAAAATTACCTTGTCAAGGCCTCTACGTCCTGCTCGACCAGCCATCTGAGTATATTCTCCTGGATAAAGTTGTCTGAACGTTTTACCGTCATGTTTCCTAAAACCGTGAAATGCAACCTGCAGGTATGTATATGAATATATGCACACAGACGCACGCGCACACACACACAAGATATCGTATAGATCTGTGTATACAGATACAAATAGATCTTTGAATATACAAATCATATATACATTGTAGAAATACACGCACTGAAAGGCATACAGATATACACACAAACGACTTACTGTTCTGGCTGGCGCATTAACTCCCATGGCAAACGTCTCAGTAGAAAACAAAACCTGCAAATATGTCCCTCAGTGTGCGTGCGTGCGTGCGTGCGAGAGTCAGTGTGTGTGCGTGGATAAAGACATACATACATCATAAGTAATGCAAGTAGATAATTGCAGCCTATCTAGCAAATAGATAGACTGCAATTATCTAGTTCAGGTAGATATTACAAAATAATTACATGAGTACATAAATACATGCACACACACACATATGTATGCATACTCATAGACACGTATATATGTAGTAGTTTACCTTGATTACACCCTTGCAGAAGAGCATTTCAACAACCTCCTTTACTATAGGAAGTAAACCGGCATGGTGCACACCAATTCCACGCTTTAATAATTCCTCTATCCGAAGCACCTATATACAACTCATAGATTATAGATTACTTAGTCTATGCACTCGCGCACGAGTGTGTGAGAGAGAGAGACGTAGTATCATAGACATACATACACATCAATATATGTCATACCTGAGGGAGTTGACGATCGGTCCCTTTAAGACGTGAGAAGGCCTTGTTAGAAAAAACTCGTATTGCGCTCTTTTCTGATGATGTTGTTAAATCTACTCCAGTTAAACTATCTGCTGACTGATCACACCTATTCTTCGAAAAACAAAACACCACCACCTACAAGTATACATGTGTCATTACATAAATATACCTACATGTGTTTAAGTCTATACAATTACATGTCACTGTATACATAAACAGTAAATCAATTTTAAGCTGTATACATACAAACTCTAAGCAATCATAAGTGTAAATAGTCTTTGTAAGTAACACTGAATCTTAAAACCTTCTGTGTGTGTGTGTGCGTGCGTGTGAAGGTGTATATGCTACATGCCACATATATGCATGGTATGCGTGTGTACTTACAGGTAGCAAGTTCTTCTTGGAAAGAACATTTACAAGAGAATACCATTGGGATGTTTCAGATCGCCATGCACCACGGTTGCTGTTCTCGTCTGGTACAGGAATCCTACCTCCTTTGGTCCCTGTAAGTATTTTTAGTTAATCATCTTTAAATAATGAAATTAGTTTTTAGAAAACACACACACACAGGTGTATATTACATATATATCAAGGATAAGTGGAGAGCCGGATGATATAATCTCCTTGTGCACATGTAGCTGTATATAATCTTGAGAGCTTAGTATTAAACCACAAGTATGATTCACGCATTGTGTGTGTGTACCTCGACCACCTCCTCTTCCTTGACCACCTGGGGTATTGCCACGTCCTGTAGGCTTTTTTGTAGTAGTTTTGGCTAAATGGGCATCTTTAGCTGCTTTTACACCTAAAGGTAGAAACACTTCGTTTTCACATATCTTGTAAAGCTCCCCAGAATAGAACAGGCAGTGTTCTAGAGGTACTGGCCTCCGTGTAGTTCTGTATACAACATTATACATCCTTAGATCAGTCTGCATACTGTGTACGTATATAGCTTATGTATTCGTCAAAACTACACCTATATATAGCTTTTAATCAATATCATACCCTGTTACATAAATTTTCTTTTGCTTTGTTCGACCAACCCAATCAGCAAAATCTCTGATGTTAGGAACCTGCACAATTCAGTAATAAGGTAAGGTGTGTGTGTGTGAGAGAGAGAGGGAGAGAGTACCGTAGCTGACAAAAGAATGAGATTAACGTGTTCTGGAAGCATAATAATAACCTCTCCCATACCACTCCTCGTTCAGCGTCATTTACGTAGTGTACTTCATCAAAAACCACCTGAAAAATCCCAGAAACTCAGAAATAAATACTTAATCTCTATTATACGAAGTATAACATATATGACCATTATATATATATATTATATATATATATTATAACACTATCTCAGTACTTTTGCCGAGGTGTGTACACGCGCGTGCGAGCAAAGGACATACCCATTCTATGTCTCGGACGATATCAGCCCCTTTATAAAGCATGGAACGCAGAATCTCTGTTGTCATAATAAGACATGAAGCTTCAGGTCGTATACTGACGTCACCAGTCAACAATCCTACGTCAAACTTCTCACTAAAATCACGGTACTTCTGGTTGCTAATTGTCTTAATTGGAGAGGTATATACTGCCCTTGTACAGTGCTGAAAAAGTTCATCAAATATTAGACTAGACATATTAATGTAAATATAACATACAAAATAAACTTACTATATATTCATATGCCCAATATTTGCGAGTTTGCACAGGTACATCATGTATACCATAGACAAGTATATGTATTATGCACACACACACATTTGCGTACCTTTGCAGCCAAAAAATGCATACTCAGCAACCACAGTTTACCAGCAGAAGTATGTGCAGCAACAAATACCGATTCGTTCTTCTCCAGATGGTAGATTGCCTGAGAGATAGAATAAGTATGTATGTATGATAGCATGCATACACCATAACTACATTATGGTAACAATAAAAGCCATGATTAGTCATACAGGTACGTATTTATCTATATAACACTTGTACTATATTATAATAACTTATAAGTGTAATAACAATATCTTATACACTTGTATATATTGAACTACATGCAGTGTTATATGAAAGTGTATAGTATCATGAAAATACATAGTGTTTCCACTATCACCAGACATAATATGAAATATTATCTTTTAATATAACAGCATCGTAATTACACTATTTATTCTTGGGTAACTAAGAATAAAGATAACAAAGAATGATTATTAAGTACCTTAATCGGTAAATCTAGTATAATATGAAACACAAATAGTTAAAGTATAGCTACAACTAAGTAAAACACCCGCTGCCACGTCCCTCGTGTGTGTGTGTGTAAATAGAGATAGTCTACCTCCTTTTGGAACTTATCCAGTTCAAATGGAAACTGTATAGCCATATCGGGAATAAGCTCCAAAAACCTTTCTGAAATTTCATTACTATCAGCATCCATAACAGCCCATTCCTACAATGTAAACAATTTGTTACTAAGTAGTGCGTATGCATGCCATACGTATGTTTGTATATATATTACAGGTTTGTATACGAATCTCATATATACAAGAAAACACGTGTTTATGTACGCACAACCACTTATCCAGATGTGTGTGTGTGTGTGTGTGTGTGTGTGTGTTGACCTGTTTCTTTGGAGCACTTTGAGGGGCACTCGGTGTTGGAGGAGTTTCAGTTAAAATTTTATCCAAAACAGTTTCCTGTTTCTCTTCAGTTTTTGATTCTGTCTGATCTGCAATGCTCCCTTCTGGTAAGAAAACACAGTATGTCAAATATCACATACGAACACGCATGCACAAAGATAGATAGATAGACAGAGAGAGAGGAGAGAGAGAGAGTTTTGCCTTCTTCTTCACTTTCTTCCAGCATTTGTTGTTCCAAGCATTCCGGAAAAGATCTTCGTATTGCCACACAGTCTCTTTCTGGAAAACATATATAGATAAACATAAGAATAAAGTATACAAGCACAAACATTATGTACGTATATAATTGTAACACATACACGTGTACGGAGGTATCCAAAATAGTTAAAATACCTCTTCGAGCAACTCTTGCGGAGCAACAGATGGAACATCCGGCTTTTTTGACCAGGTAAATGGCTAAAACGGTAAATTAAGCTGGATTAGTTATCAATATGCAACAATATAATGTTTAGCTAAAACAATGTATATGTTTTCATACACACATACATATATGCATATGGTGAATTAATTAAGCATAAATATTCGATTAATACCTCAGGAGCACCAAGGTCTAAACCGCGTCTAAGGCCTGGAGCAACTGTCTGTAGAGGGCCGCCCTCTAAAACCTCAGCTAACCATTCTCCATTTAGGGCACCTTATATATAAATAACGATACATTCATATTAGTATAGACGTTGCTATGTATGCATTACATACAGATCTGTAGTATATATTTATATAATAATATATAAGCACATTACAAAGAAGATTGTGTCCCAATCAGTGATTAAATCCGTAGTCGAAAAATGCTACGGAAATGTTTAATTACTAATCTAATTACTAGTTTACTAATTATTAATCTAGTTTAATTACTAATCCGTAGCATTTTTTTACTACGGCATATATCACTGGTCCCAATGCATGTGTGCGTACATGTATAGATAACATATTCAGGGCCTGTTATAGCATTAACTCACATACTACAGTTCCGTAGTATGCATAAATATTTTCTCTTGCTATTTTACAGCCGCATTATATGTATGATATGCCGAACAATTGCATTGTGTGTATGCGTGTGAGTGAGTGAGTCATACCTTGAGGTATAATCTTTTCAGCTTCTTGTATAAGTCCACCAGGCTTGAAAGGTTGATTAGCAGAATTTCCCCTCACAAAGTCTTCAGGATTTCCTGGTTTCCTCAATGTAGACGATGAGGTCTCGCTCACAATCTCAGACTTCACCTGAAAATTATTATAAACAGAAATATAGACTGATTTGTATATATAAATGTGTGTGTGTGTATGAGAGAGAGAGAGAGAGCTTATCACTCACCTCTCTCTCGACTTAGGGATGGACACATGGATATGTATGTATACATTAGAGAGAGAGTACACTCCAGAAATTCAGCACCATTATAAATAGTTTCTATAAGAAATACCACATGATGTAGGTTTATGTCTCCTCTCTCTCTCTCTCTCTCTTATATATATATATATATATAAGAGATTACCTGTTCAACTTCTGGTAACCAAACATTTTTTGTCCTCAACCATGCGATATTCATTTTGCTTACGTCTGAATGGTGGTTTCCAAACAGGGGACAATGTAAGAGGCGGCATTTGCGGCTCAAGATGCTGGAATCCTTCCCCAAACCAATCTACCTCCAGAATTTACAAGTATTCTTTACCTCATCAATCTCTGAATTTAACCGTGGCAAAATATACTCCTCTTCAATGCCTTTGATAGTCTCCTGTATGTTTTCTGGGGCCGATGCTGGAGGCTGCGAGTAAAAAGCACGTTCTTAATCATGATTAACCATTATAAGACATGTGTGTGTGTGGTGTGGTGTGTGAGAAAATTATTACTCAATACATATGTGCATCTAAACTATTAACATACAACACACTAGCATGACGAAAGTGGTTTTGTGTCTCTATGAAATGCAAAACTGGACTAGACATATATATTTCATACACTGCCTGAAGTGTGTGTATGTGGGTGTTTGGCCGTAAAGCATAATTTAAAATACATGTATGTGTCTATCGCTTACACACACGTACAAACACACACGCACACCCGATTAGATTAATATTTGTTTGCAAAAAATAACTCAATGTAGTATACGTAGCTACATACTTCTAACACACACACACTTACACACGTATATAACACAAATCTATAATTATTACCCTACCACGATGAAGTCTGGAAGTTCGTCTAAAGGGCCATTTCTCGAAACTGGAGGTAATGGTTTTACTTGAAGCTGACCGCTGTAACCAGCAAAGTTTATCTTAAATGGGAGGTCACCTCCTACATCAAACAAAAGCACCATTAAAGATGTGTGTGTGTGTGTGTGTGTGTGTGGTGAGTAACATACTATAAACAGAAACATGGAAACTAAATAGAGACTTAATTCTTAACAGGCGCAAACCCGCTGTATGTACACACACACACACACACACATGAAGATGAATATACATTATTTAAGATGCAGACATTCAGGAGTCACTTTTCAATATACAACAAATACAAATTTGATTGAGTCTAGAATCAGGAGCCAAATAGCGACATTTTTCCTTAATGAACACGAGAGAGAGAGAGAGAGAAGAGAGAGAGAGGAGAGAGGAGAGAGAGACGTACCTAGCTTCATGACAGGCAGCGATGATCTCTAAAAACCCTAAATTGCGAACCCTAACAGAGAACGTACGAAAACAGGGACCGTATTAAGAACCCTCATTTTTTATAAAAATCATGGATACCGAGAATATTCGTACCATTTTAAAATTTCAAAATCATCCAGTAGAACAACAACTTCCAAACACAGGACTGCTGTTATGCTGGTTATCTCCGTTTTCCACCAGCTTCCTAGTGTTACTCAGCGTTCTAATCTTGGTAGAATCCCCCGAATTTAGCGGTTTCTTGCTAACCATGTTGAATATCTCCTTGGTTACTGTTTCAAATGCAGCAGCCACGTTTGTAGAGTTGAGCGCCGACGTCTCTATGAAGAACAGGCCTTCTCTCTCCGCCAGATCAGTCGCCTCCTCCACTGTAACCTGCCTTATATGTTCCAGATCCGACTTGTTCCCCACTAGCATTGTCACTAAGCTCGTGTCTGAGTACACTGTATGTATATAGCAAGCTTAGTATGCTGTGTGTGTGTGTGTGCGCGCGCGCGCGCGTGTGTGTGTATGGATATGTATATCACAACATATTCCTATAATTTAATCTAAACGGAGTGTACAATGATACAACATGGTGTATGCATTTCTAATTTAAGAATTATAGTTAAAACTAATTGCAGCATAAACTCATCCTTATGAATAGTATTAAATTCATGACATATGTAGATTTATGATATATATATAATGTTACATGAAATCTCCATGAAATACGGTACAGGCAGCTTTAGAGATTTGTATTCACCACTTTTATACACTTTCTTACATAAATATAGATTTTCATATACTGTACATATATATTATAATATATCAAAGGAGAAAAAAAACAATTGCTGCCATATGAATATAATAAATATAGCCACATTACAGTATATTAATATATATACTAGACTTGTTTTAATGAAAATTTTGAATCAAAATGGAAACTGACTCGTGCATATGCACCTACTACAACTGCCCCTTAATAGGTGTATAAATCTTAATCAGAATTCTATATAAATATTAATTCTGTAAATTGTTTGTAATAACATGTCTCGACAAGCATGATGCAAAGTTATAAGTAGTTTTCATTAAAGAGTGCATATCTTTATGATGACCAAACACGGGACTCTCGACATTGACAAGACAACCTCATAAGTGAATATATATATATATATATAAACTATATATATTATACACTTTAATGTACAAAGAATGTAGAAAATCTAAGGAACAAACAGTGACACTTTGTACAAGAAGAAATAATCAAAACCATATGGCATTCATAATAGAGCCTTGTACATTATATATACATTAGAGAGACAAAGGTAGTGGCAATAGTAATATGCATAAGCTTTAATCATGTATAGTTTATGTAAATACACTGTATAGACGTAATACAATATATATCAATACATTACAAGAGGAAACAACCTACTCCGCCTAACAAGATATGGAGATAAATTAATTAAATACTATTTAGTTTTCATATACATTTATTATATAAAAGAGATAGTGACAACTAGCCCTTTATATGTATTAAAGATACCCAAATATCTCATATACACATTATGTACACTGTATGCTGCATACGTAATGTACATTGTGTGTGTGTGTGTGTGTGTATAAAAGAAATTAGTATACATATGCACATTATATATGTATGTAAACAGACAATTAACATACCTCTAAGTTCTTCAAGCCATCGCTCGACATTATCAAAGGTTTGCCTCTGTGTGATATCGTAGACAATCATGGCTCCTACGGCGCCTCTGTAGTAAGCGGACGTGACCGCACGGAACCTCTCCTGTCCGGCGGTATCCCATATCTGTGCCTTGACTTCCTTACCGTCGATTTCCATACTTTGTGTCTGAAACTCTACACCGATGGTGGCCCTGGAATTCAAATGAAACTCGTTCCGGGAGTATCTCGAAAGGAGATTGGATTTCCCCACTGCAGAGTCTCCTATCAATACAATCTTAAATAAATAATCATCTCCCATTCTTTTTTTTCTTACTAAATTAATTCAAGAAGAAGATATATATTGAGAAAATCCGATTTTCATAAGAAGAAATGCAGATATGTGCTATGGAAGAGCATGAACAGATCTAAGAAACCTAAGGGATTTTATTCATTACATTAGTTAAGATACTTGTTTCGCAGTGTCAGGAAAGAAGGCAGCGAGATTGCGATTTCATAATACAACGGTTGAGATTGCCTTGTGCATTTAGGTCACAAGATCAACGTATGAGATTCTGTTATGAATTACTGCCACCAGATTCAGAATGGAGAGCGGGATTACATTATGTGTTTTCATGGTCTGTAAAGCTTCTTTTTACAAAACCTACATAAGCAGTAAAGATATTCTTTTATATATGTATACATATATACATACTGTGTGTGTGTGTGTGTTTTTAATAAATGATTCGTATTTAACACGTTTTGGTGGGCCAACAGATAGTTATAGACAACCACTTTACTAACAATATAAGTTGTTATATTATTTATAAAGTTATATAACAATCCAAGTATTAATTAGTGTTGTAGTTTATGGATGATTCAAATGCATTTACATTCTAGAGAATATATATATATAATATTTTGTGATTTCCGGATTATATAAGATTTATATAACATAATTATGAGCAATATATTTAAATTAAGTTAAGTAATAGACATAAATACTTTATTCAAATCACATTCTCTAATCAAAACTCAGTTTTAAAAGTTAACTTAGCAGTTTAAGAACTTAATTTGATAATTTGATATTTGTATATACAAATTTAAAAATACACGTGGCAAATGTTTAAAGGTAACGGAGCTAAACCTAGGGCTCATTAGGGTTCATTAGGATTTACTGACAGATCAATCATGAGATACACATCAATCCAGGTATAGTTATTTCTATTTTGTTTTTTTCTCTTTTTTAATTTATTTATTTCTTTGAATGCAGCCCCGACGCGTTGAACCAGGCTGCAGTTATCAACATGCAACAGCTGGGACTTCTTAATGACGTCGATTCCATTCTTAAGGCATTTGCTGTCCACCCGAGTGCGTCTATTGTGAGTGCTGCACAGTACTGCCATGTCATCACATCCGTATAATTGGTGGTGAGTATATTTTGGATCATAAATGTACCATACTCGTGGTTGTTAACTTTGCAAGGAGAAGTGAGAAAAAGGTTTACATAAATTTGTTATATATGTGTGTGTGTGTGTGTTTTTGTATCTTCTTCAATTCCACAGTCCTTGTGATGGACACAACATTGTAAACCCCTTCACCCTCATAATGAAAAGTGTGGGTCATCCTTAACACTGAGGAGGATTAATTCTGATGATTTTTGTCATATTGAAACTGTTAATTCATCCTTGATGCTAAAGACAAGACATTGAGCATGGGTTGTTCATATTTTGAAAGATAAAAGAAAAACCATGTATAAAGAACAAACATTACAAAAGTATATTATTTCTTAAACTTGTTAGAATTTTTTGGAGGTCTACCTCTTTGTTTCACAACCATTTCAGTGGACACATTGTCACTAGCAACTTTACCAATTATCTTCTTGACAAGGCTAGAAACTATCAAAACTTCAACTTAAATCTTCTTAACGAGGCTACTTACTTTTAAAACTTCTTCCTTGCTTGACTTTTTATATAACACCTATGTGTCTTTTCTTGACTGATCAATATCATTAAGGCCTTTGGTTCGTGTTTTCCGAGGTGGGGTTAAATGTGGTGTCTTCATGATTAGTCTTTATGACGGTTTTGACTCCTCCACAACAATACATATTTTCTTTCAATTTGGTTGTAGACATGGGTTTCAATCCTCTTTATATTTTTAGCTTGGTCCTAGTTAGATTTATCTTCCACAAATCATCTTTATTGCTCCATCTCTTCCTCATCCTTATCCTCACTGTTAATGATCTTCACAATTTGTTTTATCTCAAAGGATTCACTATCATTACTATCTCCTTCACATAATAAAGCATCTTATTGTCTAAATCATTACCCATAATGTTGCACTCGTGTTTGACTATTAAGGCGACAAGACTTCCTATTCGCATAAAGAAATTTATTACAAAATCACATAGCTTTGTCAAACACATTATGATTAAATTCATGAGTGCATTTGATTTATTATTGTCCCATCTTGTGTACAATTGAAGATGAGTATTTTCTCTATGTTCGATTATATTTTCTTGCATAAGAATGGGAAATATACTTTAACAATGCTATTATATCTCCAAACAGTTTTGTCAATGTTGAGCAAGCAGTCCTTTTAAAGTAGCCTAAACTTCGGTTGAACCATGAGATGCACCATTTCTATTTTACCTATGATGATAACATAACCATCTTCTGTCATAAACTTGTCGCATAAGGCAAAGAAAACCCTTCTCATAGTCAAAATGTTTGTTATGAGGTTCTAAGACTCAGGATCATTGTTTGCCCTTCATAACAATCCTATTGGAAAAATCACCAACAACAAGTTTGTATATTACAATTCCAGCTTCTTCAAATGTGGAGGTTGATGCACCACCAATGTTTTTTGGTTGATTTGCTTCATAGAAAATTATGAATCTCTCCAAGACATTCAAATTCAATTCCACATCCTCAAATCTCAAACTAAGAAGTGAAGCCCTTAGGCATATGATGTCACATGACAATATCCTTATGGCCCCAATCTTGTCTTTTGATTCCAAGTTAGAGAATGGGAGTAGCTCGTCATTAATATGTATAGTCTGTATAGTCCTTTGTTGCTCTGATGCATCATCGTCAGAATGCTAGCCAACACCAAATGCTAACTTCTTTTCCTTAACTTGCTTCCCTTTAACTCCACGTGGAATGTCAGAGTTTTAACCCAAAGGGCCAACATGTGGCAACACATGGCTGCCAGGTGGCCATTCGGCATTATCACCCTGTGTGAGCAACGCTAAGTTTCCTAAAACAACCCCAACGACCCCTAAGGTTAAACTTTAATGCCCAAGTGGATAGGAGACTTAGGGTTTAGCCTAAGTCTCCCTAGAGTGTCTACCCCCAAAACCCTTGAGGGATAACCCTAGTTGACTTAGGGTTTAGCCTAAGTCTCCCTAGAGTGTCTGCCCCCAAAACCCTTGAGGGATAACCCTAGTTGACTTAGGGTCTTGCCCTAGAAGACCTAGACAGGCTCATGCCCTAACCCCCATCAAGGAGACGTGTGTTCCACATATACCCCTAAACAGAGCTAAGGCATCGTCACTTACCCCTTAAGGAATCACCCTCATCCGGGAGTACAACCCCTTTAGGGCGGCAAGGGGTACCCTGAACCACGACTAACCCCTAAGGGTTTGAGTGGCCAAGTTATACCCTAGACCTAGGGTTAGTACTTAGTGAGGACACGAGTGTGCGCTGTAGGCGGACACGAGTGTTCTGCTAAGCAAACTCCCTAAGGCTAGGTTTGGGATAACCCTAAGCACATGACCTTACGAGTGCCTCACGAAAGGGCTCCTGCTAACATGTTTAGGTTGTTCAACCCTTGAATTCCAAGGAGAACACTCCCCTAGCCAAGTGTGCCAAAGCACACCTAGTTATGAGACCTAACCTCCCTTGAGTGGATGCCCAAGGCTTAGCACCCTAGCGCGAGCACAAGCATGCCTGTTTGTCAGAGTATCCATCCCCTTGGCGACAAGCCCATGACATAACCCCAAAGGGCATGCCTCGGGCGTTGTATCGTGTGATGTTTAGTCCAGTGTCACAACTCTCGAATCTAAGGGCTATGGCATGATAGCCCACATCGGGGAAGGCAGTGTCACATGGTTTGCATTGTAAAATCTATACATATATAAATGCGTACACTCTGTAGTTGTGTTTCCATACACCTGCACCAAGTGCCACAAACGTGGCTCCTAAATGCCAACTCTAGAACCCCTCAAGTATCCCTCAAGACCCGATAAGGAAACCCTGTCAATCAAGAACCCACACCCACAGTTGGGCAAGGACACGAACGTGCCCTGGTTAGTTGTGAGTGTTGCTCCTAGCTTGACATGGAGGAGGAGGCTGGAGACAAGCCTCTCTGCTTCTTGGAACGTGCATCCCGACAAGTCCTCCCAGGCATGGATTCGCCAACGTTAAGGGTAAGCTACCCCGAAGGTGGGACGTACCCCTGTCGTCTGGAAGTTAGGGCGGTACAACAGAGGGTTGTACCTTAACGACACAAGTTGAAGCTTGCACCGGCAGAAGAGCAACGAACTTAGTCATGAACCCAGGAGCTCTCCTACATATACTCTACCTTATTTATGTGACGGAGCCCCCCCCCCCCTCTTTTCCTATATGTGTTAGTGGGCTGGCACTGAATTTTAGCCCCTTAGACAAATTAGTAATATGAGCTTATAACTCACCCTTACTCCTACCCCTAAACCCTACCCAAGGGGGTGGGGGTTTTAGGGCGTGGGTTAGGGCAACCCTAGGGTTAGGGCAACCCTAGGGGTGTTCCTAACCCTACTTAACACGCCGAACTCATCTACAAAGACCAATCAGCCTATTCTGGACGTCAAAATTGAGGGTGGGTTTTTAGAAGGTAAGTTCTAGCTTCGCTTAGAGTTTCCTGCAAATACCTAATGACACCCGGCCGAACCATCACCATATACCCAAGTGCACTAAGCGGGCATATTTCCTACTACATCTAAGGTCCATCAACATAGTACAATAGGTAACAACAGTCAACGTCCAAAGTAAAGGGTCGAGTCATAATAAAAACTATGACATGGAAGATTCATATTATTGTAGAAGTCAAGCTCATCTTCTGAGACCATATTGAGATTGAAGTACAAAGGCACTTCATTGATCTCATCATCTAGTATACATAGAAATAACCTAAGATTCAACTTATTATTGAATGCAAATGTCTCTGAGTTATGATGTTTACATCTTGAAGTTCATTGCATAAACAAGGAGAGGGAAGAACAATGTTCATCAAACTTATAAACTCTAAAAATAAACAATTTAAGTCATGCTTAGCATAAACTACAACCCATGTTCTTACCTCACTAACATACAACATGCAACTTGGTGGATGTGGTATTAAGGAGTTCTCTCGTATCCTTTTTCAATACACTAAAAACTCTTAAAATGCATGAATATCATGATAAATGGGGTGACTTATGGTGTATCTTATCAAGAAACTCCTTAAGCCGAAGGGTTATGTCTTCCATGATTCTCTTCATACCAACCGTCAAAGCATGGTAGACTATCAGGTATTTTATATACATCCACAATTTTGAAGTCATCATCCTTATCCTCAGCATCGAGGATGACCAATGCATTTATAAGGGGGTGGGGGAAATATAGAGATGTTATCATCGGAAGGAGAAGTCAATGATCTTCCTCAACATTGAGGATGGAGAATTTACTCAAAAAGTAGATTTTAATGTACACCAAAAGAAGGCAATGATCATCCTCATCACCAAGGACAATTATCACAATGATCAATAGAATGAGTCCTATATTTGGAAAAAGCTATGATCACCCTTAACACCGGGGATGATCATTGAACTAGACAAAGTAATTAAAGACTTGCCAAGTGAAAGCATTGCCCATCCTTGATGCTAAGGGTGAATCCAAAAGGTGAAAAAGATGTACAACTTTGAATGCCAAAAGGAAAAAGAAAGTAAACCTTCCTCGATGCCAAGGATGCATATGCAAGCAAACATTGTTCCTAGCTTCTTTCATGCTACCATGAAACAGCTCCGCCAACACGTCAAAAGAATCCTAAAACAAAAAACCTAAGTAGTGGGAAACAACATTAGCACACATATATTTATATGTGCCAGTCCAACGTGGCTTGTTACATGTGTGACATGTGGTAGTGTTATCAGAAAATAAGCAAGAATATTCTTCCCAACCTTCTACTAGAATATACATGTCAAGTATGTTAAATATATACATGTGAAGTCTTTTTAAAATATTCTCTTCACTTATTATTAATTAATCATTTTTGTGGAGCAAAAGAAGGAGAAGAAGGAGGATAGTGTTTGCAGGTATAATAATGAATCTTTCACATAATTCTTATGAATTATTACATACAATACAATCTTCTTAATTATAAGCATTTAATAGTTCACAAAAATTAATTTCAAATGTCTTATAGCTTATTGAGAATATAAACACACATTTCATTGTTTGAAATTGAAAATTAGTAAACTAAAATTTTATTCACATTTCAAAGATCAAAAATTATCTTTTTTTTCATAATTAATTATTTAATTCTTATCACTATTTCTAATGGATTTCTTATTTGTTTCATATGGAAGTATAACAAGAAATTATCAATGCAAACATAACAATTTTCTTACTACAATTTATTTTTCATATAGATTTTGAAATATCCATAGGAAGCAATTATGCTACATCAAATTTTAATAAATCTTGATGGACTAATAAGAGAAATTTCAAATCATGAAGGAATTTTTAGCGTTAACTTCATGTTGGAAAAGGATGTTATTATATATGTGCAAGAAACACCTTGCATTCATGTTCTTGATAGCTCATTTGATGATTTTTTAAAGGTTTTGTAAAACGATAGACTTGCAATAATAAGAACATGTACCTCTCGAGGTAATTTACATTTGATCAATTAAGCTCATTTAAACTTGTTCTTCATGTGTAAAAAGGCATCTTATTAAGAATACTAATTCCAAACAAATCACCAACATTTGGTATAACAATGCTCTTGTATGATCTCTTGATGCATTCCTCGAGTCACGCAAGGAATTTATTGAAGAAAAATCAATGAGTCATGTGTACAGAAGTCCCACAAGCATACAATTGTGATATAGTTTTCAAATTGCCATGTCCCTGGACTAGAGGGATTTTGATGAGAATATTCAAATAAGTCAATACAAAGGACATCTTTCATGTAATAGTGTCAATTGTTCTTATCTTCACAAGAAGCTCTAACAGTATTAGAATAACACTTTGAAATTCAGACCATATGTAGGACATATCAGCTCAAACCATGGTAAACTTAAATGTAAATATTATGGATTTTAATTGGAATGTATGTGTTCTTGTGATGTCATCTACTACACCATCATTTCATCCAATACAAAAATGACAAGACTATTCATTCACGTTGGTCAGCATAATCATTTGGTCCTTAATGGAACATCAAGGAATGTAGAGAAACATGTTTTTAACAAGTTGCAAGAATGATTTGTACAAACTTCGAGAGCTTCAGTGGGCACCATCAAAATGGATGTGACATCGGATATCATTTTTAAACAACTGATCGAACTTGACTAACATAAAAAAGAACTACAATATGTACTCGATGAGAATGGATGTACTCAAGGATGGACTTGTTAAATGTAGTGCTATATTAAATATATCGTCAATTAGAGATAATAACATTTATTAATTCCTTATCTTGTAGGATTAGGAACTTCTTACACTCAACCAAAAAATTTAGTTGTCACGAGCAAAGGATTGAATGGTCTACTAGAGCTGAAGAGGTCCTTGAGATGGCTCTACCTAGAGGCATTTATATTTTATGCTTAGTGCGTAAATGAAGTTCCTCATGTTTTTAAAATGTCTTCTATGGAGGAAGGGGGGGTAAAAAAGCACATCCATAAGATGAATTTCGGCGTGCATTTGATAAACAGGATGTGTTCTAGAACCGGGTTGGAAGATGCTTATTTGTGTTTTGATTATACACATCGTGTTACTAACAATGGACATATTTGTTTATGATCACATATAAGCAATGGACATATTTGTTTATGATCACATATAAGTATCATTAATGCATTTTATCACAACATATATATCCTTTCTACAGTTTGAAGTCCATTCACATGGTTGTTCATTCAGGCTTCAGAATACCACAAATTCATGATTTCATATGTGATGAAGCTGTTGCCAAATAAAATGCCATAAGGAAAGTCTTTAGTCATGATGTTGTGTAGGAATTTGGTTGTTGTTTCCATTATACATAGAGCAATCACTAGAACACAAACAAATATATAATTTCGAAAGCATGGAAAGTACATCAGTCATTATGCAAAAAATTAGCAGATACCAAAAGCCCAAAGGAACAACATATACTGAGTGAGGAACTTATAAATTTTAGTCAACAAGTAATGCAGTAAAGAAACACTCCACACATGGTTTGCATGGTGGATGGTGAAGAAACATCATTGGAGTTGGCATAGTTTGCAAGTAAGATATAATTATACTGTTTAAAACAATGTATATAACTTTATCCATTATAGGTAACTCTAGAGCAATAACCAATGTTAACCTCGCCAAATTGGGACACTCTTGATGGAAATGATTTTTAAGAGCAGAAGGGACATTATAGAAGCTACCAAGCTTGATCTCACTGATGCTTTTATGCAATGTGCATATGCATATCCTGCCTCTTTGGGTCAGAATTTGAGTAGTGGTCCTTCATCAATTGACCTCTTTACTAGACATTTCACAAAAACCCTATATCCACAAGGGATGTTGTAATGCTGATGAAGGAAGCCTCTCTAAAAGTTGGCATTGAATTCAAGGAATAAATAGTTGACAAACAGACAAAGTGATTAAAGAGGAAATCAGTGGCACTGATTTCATGAAGTGATTCACATAGATCAAGCTACATATATTACACAATGTCAAGGAGGTCTAGGACCGGCCAAAAAACTACAATACCTTCAAAACTGAATTTTGACAATGTTGACATGGTACAAAAGAAAAATGTGGAAAAAAAACTTATACATGGCAAAGATTGGGCTATGCAATAATACATTGGGAAGAAGAAATTAATCTCAATTCTAAAAAGAAATACAATTTTTCAGTTTGTTCTTCAAGACTCTAAAACTTTTATGTTCCTAGATTTTTTAATGTTATCCAAATTAGTGCATATGAAAAAGTCATTTAACTGGTCTAGACTTGTTCATGTAAAATGACTTTAAGCTACTTTGTTTTTGTCGTACATTTAGCTTAACTTACAAAATTGACTATGGTGTCCTTGACACCAAGGACTAAGTAATTGTAAGTATTAACATTAACATTTTTGTCTAACTCTTCACAATGATTGAATTATAAGAAATATTTTATATTTCTATATGATTGCTTCTATTGTTTTTCAAGTGCTGAAGAGTGTTCTTGATCCCTTTCCGATTGTTGTCAAAACAAATATGACAGATGAGAAAATTGAGGCTTTCACGAAAACAAGATTTAATTTTTGTTTTCAGAGTCAATCTAGTACACATGCACCTATGTCTAAACCTAGTGTTCAATTATACAACCCATCCATGTCCCCTTTATCCCATAATGTCCCTACAAATAGAGAAGGGCATCAGGTCTAAACACGGAGAAAGCCACTAGAAAGATCACAAAAAATCATAAGGCAAGGCAATTATCTTAAGGCAGCTCTTAATGAATATGTCATTGTTTCACCTCTGGAGCAGTCCGTTCCATCTTACATATCGTGAGGATAATTTGAACAAAAGATTCACAATCACCATATTCTAATATTCAAAAACATTTCCAAGAATTAAACACACCCCATGTACTACGTACGTCGTCTGTAAGGGTTTGGCAACGAATGTGAGGACATTTTCATTCACTGCCCTATGCTTTTGGAGTATGAGGTTCATGTCATGTTCTCCCATGCAATTTGTAAGAAGCTGAGCAGCTTTTTCATTTATCTTTTGTAAAAATGAAATCTATTATTGAACTCTACTTTTATGAACATCACAAATTTTATTATTAGTGTCATTCTCTTTCTCCGTATGAAATAAGGTCACGCTCAATGCCATATTTTATGTATAACGCCCAACGAACGAGCCGGAACTGTACGGACGTGATGATGTGGCAGTGTGGGTGCTGATGTCAGCATGCAACGCGAATTAGCTCTCCCCTGTCCACCCCGTTTAGTGGCCAGTTAAGTATATTTTTCTAATATCCTAGAAGTTCCCATCATGCTGTCATCTAAATTACTGCCGGAGATGGAAGCCGAAGAGATTGCTTTGATAGAGGAGGTTTTGACACCAATTCTTAGCCTGCCACTGGATTTTCAAACCCATATGTTATGACCCATATAACGAATCAAAGAATATTCCCCAGAAAGGTATAAGCTAGAATATTCCTAAGGAGCTATACCTAGATCTAAGAGAGAATTAAGGGCACACTATTATTGGAAGCCTTTCTTGGAGAGCAGCGTGTGGAGACTAGAGACAGCTCGGGGGAGGTCGGGTGGTATTGTGAGGGTCTCTAGATTGTACGTAGAGGTGCCTAACAATTTGGTATCGGAGCGAGGTTCGAGATGAGTGACCGGTGGGAAGGAGAAGACAACACCAATGAGGAGTGGACGAACCAGGAAATCGTGCTCGAATTATACGCTATGGCGAAGGATTCCAAGCAATTTCAAGAGTACGTGACTGGTTCCTTGGAGGTGATTCGTGAGCGGTTGGATACTATTGAAGATCAACTTGCTCAAGGAACCGTGACTGGTAAGAGCAGGGTGCTAGATCGTCTTCGCGTTCCACCTTTTACCGGTAAAGAATCTGCGGATGAGGCTATGAGTTGGCTTGAGATAGCAGCGAACTTGCTCACTGCACAGGGAGTAACTACCGAGCAGGCTATGATAGCTGTATCAGTAGCCTTGAAGGATAAAGCTTGCGAGGTGGTGGACACGCATTCGAAATCAGCGCAGTTAGCTCACCAGGAGATGATTGCAACTTGGGAGGAGTTCTTCTGAGCTATTTAAGAAGGAGTATGCTCCTCGGTTCGATGTGTCTCATGCAAGGCGTGAATTGCGACATTTAGAGCAAGGGAAGATGACCTTGGACGATTACATTGAGAAATTGAGTCAATTACTTTGCCGTGTACCTGACGTGTCTGTCAACCAGCAGAAGGATTATTTTGTAGATGGGCTGCGAAGTGCTAACTTGCGCAGACATCTTAACTCGGTAATTCAGTCCAAGACTTTAGAGGAGCTGTTCGAATATGCTCGCTTGCTAAATGAGGAGGATAAGGTGTTTAAGGAGAATGAGCGACATGGCAAGAAGCGTGGTAGGAGCACCTCTCCAAGTCCTCGTGAGCACCAGGAGTATAGAGGGAATAGCCATCGTGCTAGGCCGAAGTCCAAGCTGGTAGCTTCTAGTTCTTATCGCACCGACAATCGGCCTAAGAAGATTGTCAAGGTGTTTGATAGTGAACGTTGCCACCTGTGTGGAGAGGTGGGACACTGGAAGGCCAATTGTCCCAGGAGGAACAAGCCCAAGGGCAAGGGGTTCAATGGTGACAAGGACAAGGAGACACCTAAGAAGCTTCAGGAGATGGAGCGTGGAGAGGAACACAAGGGAGATAGTTCTAACCACGAGGTAAATTTTTGTCTGTTCTTGCTCGACAGGTAAACTGCATGGCACGGGAGGAGCCACACACACGTGCTATTGTGGTGGAGGGACAACTTGGTGAACGTCCAGTGCGAATCCTCTTGGATAGCGGAAGTAGCGATAACTTTGTATCAGCAAAGTTAGTGCAGGAGTGCAGCTTGCCCATGAAGACTGTGCCTCAATACGAGATTGAGGGCTCAGCTACTGTCACACAGAGCTGGAATGCTTGTGTGGAGGAGTTACAGCTGACGGTTGGCAAAACTCAGCTGGTGGAGACTTTCTTCCTTGCGGAGCTAGCGCGTGTGGACCTCATCCTTGGGATGAGCTGGCTGGAGCGTGTGGATCCTGAGATCAAGTGGAGCATCAAGCGAGTGAAGCTTGAGTACAGTGGAGTGAAAGACACTTGGTTTGGAACAAGGCTTGAGTCTCCAAACAAGTATCTTTCTACTATGTCTTTGAAGAAATATCTCCGTAATAAAGAAGATCAAGTCTTTCTGATGTATATACGTGAGTTAGATTCTTCTAATGTCACATTGGGCGAGGCTGCTGTGCAAGTTGTCCTTGAGGAATTTGCTGATGTCTTCCCTCCTGAGCTACCTCATGGCTTACCACCTGCAAGAGGTGTGGAGCATGAGATTGTGTTGGAACAGGGTACGAAAGCCATTTACCGTTTCCGACTGAGCCATGCTGAGGAGCAAGAGGTTAAGAGACAAGTGATGGAGCTATTGGAATATGGCTTCATACAACCGAGCAAGTCTCCATTTGGTGCACCAGTATTGCTTGTCAGGAAGAAGGATGGCACCATGAGGATGTGCATAGACTACAGAGCTCTCAACAAGCAAACAGTGAAGGACAGGATGCCCATGCCACGTGTGGATACTATCATGGATCATCTCGGTGGAGCCAGAGTGTTCACCAAGATAGACTTGCGTAGCGGGTATCATCAGATTGCTGTGAAGGAGGCAGATATCTACAAAACTGCTTTCAACACTAGCTTCGGGCATTTTGAGTTCACTGTTATGCCATTTGGCTTAACAAATGCCCCAGCCACATTCACTCGGTTGATGACTGAGGTGTTTGGTGACTACTTGCATGACTTTGTGGAGATCTTCCTCGACGATATTCTTATTTACAGTAAGAATATGAAGGAGCATGTGGAGCATTTGCGGAGAGTTCTTCAATTGCTGAGGAAGAACAAGCTCTATGCAAAGAAGAGCGCAAGTGGAGTATTTGGGTCACATTGTGACGCCAAGTGGAGTGAAGACTGATCCACAGAAGGTGGCAGTGGTGGAGCAATGGCCAGTTCCTAGCAATGCACAAGAGTTACGGAGTTTCTTGGGCATGGCTGGTTATTACCGGCGGTATGTCAAGGATTATGCCAAGAAAGCTTCTCCGTTAACTAGGTTGCTAAGGAAGGACGTTCCCTTTGCATGGAGTGCTTCAGAGGAGAGCAGTTTCCAAGCTTTGAAACAAGCTTTGGTACGTGCACCAGTTTTATGTATTGCAGATCCCTCTAAGCCTTATGAGGTATCGTGTGATGCAAGTGGAGTGGCCATTGGAGCTGTACTTATGCAAGAGGGAAGGCCTATTGCTTATGAGAGTCGTACTTTGAATCCTGCAGAGCAACGGTACTCAACGTATGAGCAAGAACTACTGGCTATTGTTAATGCATTACGAGTTTGGAGGCACTATCTTTATGGTGCAAGTTTCAAGGTGTTTACAGATCACAAGCCTTTGGTGTATCTGTTCACACAGAAAGAGTTAAACTCTCGGCAAGCTCGCTGGATGGTTAAGCTCATGGAGTTTGGCGAATTTCCTATTGAGCATCGCGCAGGAAAGACTAACGTGGTGGCAGATGCTTTGTCACGCGTTAGGAGAGCCACAGTAGTGGGAGAATTCCAAACACGCTTATGTAATGCATTAACAAGGACGGTCAGTGAGTTTAGCCAAGTAGTTCAACATGCTCAAGCACAAGACGCCGAGGTGCAGGAGCTCAAAGGACAGCTAGAGCCACCATTCTCATTTCAGGATGGGGTTTTGTACTACAATGGCCGTGTGTACCTTCCTCGTGTGGACCATTTGATCAACCAGGTACTATATTTTCATCATGATCGCCCGGAGGCTGGTCATTTTGGGGGGAGGAAAACGTATGAGTTGATCAAGAGGAGGTTCTACTGGAGGAATATGAAAGCTGATATCATAGAGTACTGCAGGACTTGTGACAAGTGTCAGCAAGTAAAGGTGCCCAGGGAGAAACCAGGTGGGCTATTAGTACCATTGCCTATTCCAGACAGGCGATGGGGCAGTATCTCTATGGACTTTGTCACCCATTTGCCAAGGACACAGAGGCAGAATGAACAGGTGTGGGTCATTGTGGACAGGTTGACAAAGTTTGTCAAGTTAGTTCCCTTGGGGAAGAATGTGAATGCATCCGAGCTGGCTACGATGTATTTACAACATGTATTTCCTATCCACGGATTTCCAGATGATATTGTAAGTGATAGGGACTCCAAGTTCACTTCTAGCTTTTGGAGAGGCTTTTCTAAGTGCATAGAAGTGAAGCTTAAGCTGTGTAGCGGAGATCATCCCGAAACAGATGGGCAAACAGAGAGGGTGAACCAAGTTCTGGAAGATATGCTAAGGTGCACTATTAACCAGAAGGAAGGTCAGTGGGATAAGTATATTCCATTACTCGAGTTTGCTTATAATAACAGCCAGCACAGTGGCATTGGAATGAGTCCATACTATGCTATGTTTGGACGACATCCCAAGACAGCTTTTGAGCTCGGTTTAGCAAGTAAGAAGGCTCAAGGCAACATGGATGAGGAAGCTAAAGATCTGAGTGTTGAACTTGAAAACATTCAGAGTTTGTGCAAGAAGAACTTACAAGCAGCTCAGAGCCGAGCTATCAAGTTTGCTAATGAGCACAGAAGCTTCCGAGAGTTCCGGGGGATTATGTATATCTCCGAGTGGTATTTGCCACACATGTAAGGCGGAACACAGTTGTGGCCTTACGGAAGGGACGCAATGATAAGTTGTCTCCCAGGTACTCAGGTCCTTATGAGATTCTGGAGCGTATCGGTAAGGTGGCATATCGACTACGGCTGCCAGAAGGAGTGAGGGTGCACCCAGTGTTTCACGTTAGCCAGTTAAAGAGAGTACTCACAAGGAACGAGTCCCGGGTAGATTCTTTGTGGATGTACGAGGCTAATGATACAGGACCAATTGAGTAAGTTATACTGCCCTTGAGGACAAGGACTTGCTAATGGGGGAGGATTGTTATGACCCATATAACGAATCAAAGAATATTCCAGAAAGGTATAAGCTAGAATATTCCTAAGGAGCTATACCTAGATCTAAAGAGAATTAAGGGCACACTATTATTGGAAGCCTTTCTTGGAGAGCAGCGTGTGGAGACTAGAGACAGCTCGGGGAGGTCGGGTGGTATTGTGAGGGTCTAGATTGTACGTAGAGGTGCCTAATACCATAGGCTTCAAATAACTCTCTCTCTCTTTCTCTCTAATATCTAGTAATATGTAAACGGTGCGAATACACCAGAGGTCAGTATCGCATGTGATACCATAGATGATGCCCTCAAAGATGCCCGAAAAGATCTTGGACGTGGGCCACGCAGGGACGAGTTCTAGCATCCGCAGATGATATAATTCTTGTTTGGTGTAGGTATTAGGTCATCCCATGATCAGGAAAATACTTGCTTTGTTGCTCATCGATCACACATGGCCGAGACATTGGCCTCTACTAATGGTAATCCCTTCGAAAGCATGAGCTGGAATATGTGAATGGTAACCCCCTGAAGCCAAAGGAAAACATAAAAAAGATAATGACAATTAATCGAGAATATGAAGCAACATTTAAAATAAATAAGAAACTGTATTTCCAACTTCTATACATATATACATATACACGTACACGTTAATTGATTAGCAAAGTGTGATAGTAGCAAGATTATAGTTAGTTCACACGTATATACGCACATAAACAAACACAAACACAAAGCATGTACACTGACTAAATTTTTTTTATGAAAAGAATGACAGTTATACTACCATATAAGACTGCATTGTAAATTTCCCTGTGGAGATAATACAAAGGTTGAGATTGTATTGTGCATTTAGGTCACAGGATCGACGTATGAGATTTTGTTATGAATTACTGCCAGCAGATTCATAATAATAAAGTGATATCAACGGCCGGGATTACATTATGTCTTTGTAATAATTTCATTTTATGGTAAATGAAGGTTGTAATTAAAATGGAAATGATACATGAGAATTGTTTTAATGGCTTTTTACACAAGCACTAAATTATACATGCATACATATTGTTGTGTGTGTGTGTGTGTTTTAATAAATGATCGTATTTAACAAGTTTTGGTGGGCCATCAGATCGTAATATACAACCATTTTACTATCAATGCAAACATATATAAATTGATATATAATTTAATAAAATTAATATAACAATCCAAAGTATTAAATTTTAATTTGAAATAAATAATTTCACTTATGAAGTATTAAAGTTTACCGTATCTACCATGGTAAATAGATGATTCATCTTCTAGAGAAACTATACAGTGATGTCCGGATTATTTAGGATTTATAACACTGAATTATTAGCAGGATATTTAAATTAAGTTTAATTATCATAATGTGATAGACATAAATACTTTATCAAATCAATCCCAAAAAAAAAGTTAACTTACATAACTAAGAACTTATTTAATAATGAAGAGTAATGTAATAAAATACTCAGTTCATATATAAACATTATGTATTGTATAAAGCGAACAAAGCTACCATTACACATTATTTTTACTAATGGGCACTATAAATTAAATTATAATAAAAAATATTATCAAACCAATATGTGCTAAAAAATAGTTAAGGGCTTACAAGGTTTATTTAAAATTGTAATAACATTTATAAATTTAGATAAATGTAATAATAAGTGAATTTAAAAGTTCAAATGATTACTCTGCACATTTATAAACAAATATTTATATTAGTACCTTGAACGTTTTAACACATAGTTAAAAAATCTTCCTTTTAAATAGGTTAAGAGTGATGATAATAATCATAAGTTAATGCTAGATAATTGTGCGTCAATATTTGTTTAAGTGCAATAATTTCAGTACTATATTAACCTTTTGATACACATTGTCATAATTTGATATTTGTGTATGATAAATATATAAATACATAAATACACGTGGCAAATGTTTAAAGGTAACTAAGATACAATAGGATAAATAGGAATGGAAACCCATTGAGATAACCTAGGGTTCATTAAAGATGCTCAACCTGCCTTCTCTTCGCTCTCGCATACAGGATTTGCTGACTACTATTACCCAGATCAATCATGAGATACACATAAATCCATCTATTAACTGGTATAGTTAATTCTATCAGAATCTAGGCCGTTCTTCTTTTTCAGTATGAATGCAGGTCCGACGTATTGAACCAGGCTGCCGTTATCAATATGCAACAGCTGGGACTTGTTAATGACATCAATTCCATTCTCAAGGCATTTGCTGTCCTGTCCACCCCAAGAATGTTAGCGCAGCAACATCTTCAAGTAAGTTAACTTGCAGTATCCCAATCTTTCTTAATGACTGATCATGCTAATGTTCTTTTCTTCACAGCCCCTCCTATCATGCTGTCATCTAAATTATTGCCCCAGATGGAAGCTGAAGAGATTGCTTTGATAGACGAGGTTTTGACACCAATTTCTAGCCTGCCGCTGGATTTTCAAACCCATATGCTTCAGGTCTCTCTCTCTCTCTCTCTCTCTCTCTCTCTCTCTATATATATATATATATATATATATAGATAGATAGATAGATAGATAGCTAATAATATGTAAACTGCAGAAGCGAATACAGCAGGTCAGTACAGCATGTAATACCATAGATCATGCCCTCAAAGACGCCGGAGAAGACCTTGGGCATGGGGCACGTCTACCATCCGCAAATGATAAGGCCCATGTAGTCAACATGCTGGAGAAGGAGAAACTTCTTCACCAAGCTATAAACTCTGGGGAAGGTTGGTAAATCTCTGGCTTAGTCTCCCTCTTTCAAGGATATAATTCTTGTTTGGTGTAGGTATTGGGTCATCCCATGATCAGGAAAACACTTGCTTTGTTGCGCATCCACACATGGCCGAGACTAGCAATGGTAAATCCCTTGGAAAGCATCGTCTGGAATACGATGGCAACCAGCCTGAGGAAAGAGATAACTAAGACTATGAAGCAACATTAGAGAAACTGTATTTCCAAGTTCTATACACATATATACATATACGTATGTATCGACGTATATACAAGGACATACGCAAGAATATTAACTTTGTTATCAGCACACTTTGCTAATCAATTAACGTATATACATGTGCGAGTGTGTCCTTGTATATAAACGTTCTCCTTAAATAGAGAATACATGCAATACATAATATGTAGTTATGCTTTACCGTCAAACACTCACACATACACACACATATAAAATACTGTGTTATGTGTGTACAATACGTATGTATGTTCGTAGATTGCATTCAAACGGTATACCAATAACAGTTTCGTCAGGCTAGCGTGTTGTATGTTAATAAGAAAGTTTGGTTACCAGTTTCTTATATACAAAACATATGTATATGTGTGTGGTCCTAAAGTTTTAGATCTCTCTCTCTCTCTCTCCTTGTAACATACACATCCATGTGCCCATACCTGCTGCAGTGCTCATATCGAAAATTCGTTCTTGTTAATTCATAAGCAGCTCACTGCAATGGAGTATAAATTTTACCTCTGAACCTTGTAACTATCAACTTGCTCTTGAGTAAATCTTTAGTTTAACTCTATGAGATTATGTGATAAACACACGCGCGCACACGCACACGCACACCTTAACTATGTAAAGTAAATAAGCTTATATTTGTTCTTGTTGCAAGGAGTATTTTCAATACACTTGCAGTACGAATGTCTCAGCACTTGTTCTTCCTTCTGCACTTCTTCTCACAGCGCTTGCGTTTATAGTGTAGTAGCCTGTGTGCACGATGGCAACCCTTTTGACATTTCATCTCACATGCTATAAACCCCACAGTAAGAACGTGTGTGTGTGTGTGTGTGTGTGTGAGTGAGAGAGAGAGAGAGAGAGACCATTAAGTTGCTTGAGTTCTCGGCCTTCAGTCACAAATGTCTGGGAATCAAACAAATATCTCGTTAGAATGAAAAATTAAAAGTATGGAGAGCATACATATCTATTGATATATTACAAAGGAATAGTCATACACCTGCAAGAATATACATGAAACCATAACTAAGAAGAAAAGCACTACACCAATAACGCGAACCATTGTCATGGATGTGTATGTGTGATGTGTGTGTATATATATAGCTAGATGCACACACTTACCATGTAAAGTCAATAATGGAGACCATATGATATACACTTACAACTACCCAGCATAGAAGATTTTAATCTAATTGGTAGCGGTTTTCTCCATCGCCATGGACATCTGGGTTTTCTTACGTCAGCTTCTACATCAAGCGGAGGTGTGTGTGTGTGTGTGTGTGTGTGTGTGGTTTTACTCTTTGTTTTCTGTTGAGTTCGCTAGATTATATATTACATAGTTTGATACTTTGATATATATACGTATTTTTGTAGTTTACATATTGTACCATATTGATGTTTGATGTGTATACACTTCAAGTAATGCTATTAGGATAAAAGTTTTCATGGATATATTATGCATATGTTATTGTATATGTTTACATGTATGTGCACAGCGTGCGTGTGAGTGTGTGTGTCATTCGCAAGTAAAAAGAACCTCTATAGAAGTTCTACAAAACAGCTTCTCATTTATTTATTTTTTTAAATACCTGTATAATTTAATAATAATTAATTTAATCTTATCTTATTTACTCAAATAATCTTAATTAAATTTACTATAATTAAATTAAATTAAACAGGCTTTTACTGTAATTATTTCACTGTATATATGTATGAGAAATATTAAAAATACAGATGTATTCACATTTGTATATGTATATAATGTATGTTCTATGCATGTCTCACAGAAATGGGATATTATATGCTAAGAATATTCTTTCAATTTATAAAAGATATTATATTAATAATCTCTAAAAAAAAAAAACACTATGCACACGTGTGTGTGTGTGAGAGAGAGAGAGAGAATGTATGCATATTACATGAAAGTGTAATGTATACACATAAGTATTAAATGCGATTAAAACAACCATAATCTAAATATCTATGGATAATCAATACGTTTAAATATCTTAACAGACTACTTTATCCTTCTTTTGTTCTTCACTACCTTTGTTTCCATCAGAAGATCATTCACATTCTTCCACTTCTGCTTCTTAGGCTTAAGCAGAAACAGCATATTCCCGTCATGTACCGGAATATCCACCACCTTCCCATCCTCATCTTCAGGAGTTTTACTTCGTACGAAGTATTTCAAAGTTACCTCTTGCTTCCTGGAAAGCATGTATTAGTCGTATGTGAGGTGTATATTTATTTATATACACATAGGTGCATACGCACACGCACACGCGCACAGACACACACACTTACATTTTCTTCGTTTCCAAACCGTGGTTGTATTCATAATGCTTCCTCTTCCTTGTATCCAAAGTGTCCAATTCATCATCAGAACAGTTAGTATTCTTACGGCGTGTAAAACACTTTAAAGTTGGTGCGTCTGCGGATGGGTAAGTGGTTAAAAACCGATCATCATCACTACTTCATCCACGTCATCAGAACATCCGTCTACGTCATCAGTGCGGGTGTCCATGCTGTCAGTGTTACTATCCACATCGTTATCCACGTCAGTAGAGTTGTCCTCGTCGTGATTCACATTGTTATCCACATCAGTAGAGCTGTCCTCTCATCATCCACGTCAGTATTAGTTTCGTCGTCGTCATCGTCGTCCTCAGAATCCACCATAGCTTTCTTCCGTCTATTAGTTGGTGTCGCATATTCTATTTTGTTGTCTTCATCCTGCACATAAACATTAATTCTCTCTCTCTCTCTCTCTCTCTAACACACACACACACACACACACACATACCTCACTTGTTTCTGGACTCATGCATTCAGGAGGTTCACCTTTGTTCGGCCTGCCAGTCTTTCTCTTCTCAGGAATTTCCGTGGACTGAAAGAAATCTTAATTAAATAACACACAAACACACACATTTATACACAGATGTATGTGTGCGTATATATACAAATGATGATATTATTTAAAAAACGGACTTACCCCAGGGAGGGGGCGGATACTTCTTCTTGTAGCGGTTAACGTATCTTGTTAAACGCTTCCTTACGTAACCTAATTCTTTCTCTTTACATATCTTCTTCAGTTTCCAACGATACCTGTAAAATGCAAATTAAACCAAGAAACATACATATTTTGAAAACATACTGAAATATATATATTTTACTATATACGATACATGTACTCAAAGCTAAGAAGATACACGTACAAAGTCTAATATTACTCTCACATATATGTATGTATACATGTGTGTATGTATACAAATGTACCTGAGTGTGTTACGGGCACGGCGCTTCCATGAATCAAAGCGAGTATTCCATGCAAACAAAGCCGGGTTTTTCTGCTTTTGGGCTTCTCGAACAACTTTAATTTATGCAACCACAAATGTTACATTATATATATGCATACAGACAAATGTATGTGCACATGTGGTGTGTACATGCATACATACGAATATATACCTTTCTTCTTGGAGTAAGCATCGGATTTAACCCCTGACTTGGGTGCAATCCCTTTGGGTAACTCAGGAACACTTGGCCAACCATGCACAGCTTTCCTGTGTTGATCCAGCTCCTTGTGCTTATAAGACTGGTACTTACAGTTCTCCTTCAAACAGTGAAACACGGTTTCATGTTCTTCCCTGCTGTTCTTCTCCATGTTATCCCCTCCGTGATCATATCCTACAATATGCATGGCATATATATATATATATTATATATATATATATAAGAGAGAGAGAGAGAGAGAGAGAGAGAGACACATATTAAAAACAACTAAACAGAAACCGAATATGGACAGAGAAAAATGCATGAGATCAAACAAACCCACACACACACACACACACGAAACCCCAACATTGACAGGCAGAAATGGCTCACTTACCTGCAGTGCACTATGCTACTCAACCTCATGCATATATACACAGTTGGTCTGATATATATGGACAGGCAGATACCCATTTGAACACATGCATGTATACACACAGATATATATATATATATATATATATTATATATATATATATAATATATATAGAGAGAGAGAGAAGAGAGAGAGAGAGAGAGAGAGAGAGAGTGTGTTGGGGGGGGGGGGGGGGGGATTCCAATAGAAAATGGATCAAGCCATTTGTTACACACGACTATGTATATATATATACACAGTTGTGTAAATCCCTCTGCTGAACACCATATGCATACACACCACATGTGTGTGGGGTGTTGATCTGAAGAATATATGTACTTATATAGACATATACATATATTATAAAAAAAAAACAAAACCCAATATGGAGAAGTATATGAAAAAAAACTCAATATGGACAGGCAGAAAAAATGGATCGAATACTTGCCAATGTGAAATCCATTTCCTACACACCTATGTATATACACATATGTAGAAAAAAGGGGGGAAATCCAGTATGGACAGGCAGAATTTTGTACATGGACAGGCAGAAAAACGCATGAAATACTCACCAGTTCATCTTCTTGGGGCTCCTGGTGAAGCACCAGTTTCGTCTTCCTGGCCCTAGGCATCGATGCTGTTTGTGTGACCTAATCGGTGTCACTCCATTTGCCTTCTTGTCCTTCCCACATTTACCCCAAAAATCCCCACGTTTCCCCTAATCCTCACACCTCATAATCCCATGGCATCCCACAAATTAAGTAACGTATATACATTACCTACATACGCACTCTCTGTGTTTGTGTAGTATTTATTATTTAGCATAATAATTTTGATAGTTTTTTCATATTATATATTTTTAAATGTTTATTAGATCAAACTTAATATTAAAAAATAAAAATGAAAAGAATTTAAATTTGTAATTAATACATTAAGAACGTGTATTCACGCGTTTGCTATACGTATATACGAACAAAACATACACATATTTATAAATAGAACAGTTGTATTTTATTAATATTATCATATTATAAATATTTACTGCATATATATTTTACTTGGTTTTAATCTCCATATTCATTCCTGTATTTCCACGTTTCCCCAAATCCTCACATCCATAAATGACATCCCAAAATTTGAGGTGTGTATACACATATCTATACACGCACTGTAAAGGAGGTGTGTGTTATTATATAGTGTGTATATACGCACGCTGTATAATAAGGTATAGCGTGCATGAACCTTATTATATAAGAAATAATAAGAATAAGAAAGACTACTATTGATAAATGTGTATACGCACGTATATCAATATACTTATTAATTTATATAATTTAGAAGTCAATATTATTTTCCCACTCTTTGCTTCTTTTCTAATAAGAAATATAAAATAAATATTTAATAGGTATATGTAGTAAACAATAAAATTCTTTATTATTATTATTATTATTCAGTAAAACAAAATTTTTAAAAAAATGTCAAACATAGAGTTTAATATAACCTTTAATTATCAAACTCTTAGTATATCTAATTTTTATCATACCCAAGGTATTTTATTCTACAATATTATAATTATATATATATATACTCTTTAAATTAATTATTCAAAAATTATAGTTTTATATACAATAAAGAAATTTACTCATAAGAATTTATAAATACTTCATCAATTTTATTTAAAATACTAGAAGAACAAAATGTTTTTTTATTATATTGAGTATATTGTTGTATAATATATGATTTAAAATATGATATGAAATTCATAAAAATAATTATATTAAAAAGTCATCATTTTATTTTTATTATAAAATATAAAACATTATTTTATTTCTTTTTTGAAACATTTATTAAATTGTATTAAAATACAAATTTATAATTTAAATATTAAAAAATAATTTTTTGTGTTTTTTATTTTAAAACATTTATAAAATAAATATTAAAATAATACGTTATAATTTAAAATATTAAATTGCAAACTATTTAATTTTTACTTTTATTTATATTATATATTATAAATAATATCAAAAACTTATTTAAATACTTAAAAAATGCCACTTCATCTGGTTGATAAGTCAAATTAGAGCTTATATTAGAACGTTAATTATAAATGAATACTGTAGTGTGTGTAGTGCATGTGCACTCTATTTTCCATAAGATTAAATCTTGATTAGTGATTTAGAATTAATATGTTTTAATATATTTTTAACATATTCAAGTATAATATAAGAATATCTGCATAAAATTGAGAGCCAATACATAGACGTGTATTGTGCATTTGAGTCTGTGAGAATCTAATATACGTTTATAAATAGACCATATATAGTAAAATACACCAAGAATATACTAGAATATGATAAGATATATAAAAGAATATATAAATGTCACTATTCAAGTATATATAGTTTGCATTAGTAAGATATCAAAGATTAAACCACTATATATAAGAAAGACCATATTATAATATTGGTATGTGTTTATAAATACATAAATAATTAATAATTATAAACTATATAATAAATTAAATATTAATGAAAAAAAATATTTCTAAATTACTTTCTTTTTTCTTAAAGACCTAGAGAACATATTGAATATATATATATATATATATATATATATAGAGAGAGAGAGAGAGAGAGAGAGAGGAAGAGAGAGAGAGGAGAGAGGAGGGGAGAGAGAGGGAGAGAGAAGAGACACACACACGCATAATCATACTTATTCATATAAATATGATCTATCTATTTACATATTTCACTTTTTATAAATAATACTTTAATATATAGCTGTGTATGAAATTATTTACAGCAGTTATATATATATATATATATATGTGTGTGTGTGTGTGTGTGTGTGTGTGTGTGTGTGACAATGTGTTCAAATAAAAGTATGCAATCTCTCACTCAAACACACACACACACACACTTCATTGGTTATAAACTAGTTAATTCCTTAATCAAAATTCATTTCAAACGTAAGGAACTGAATATACTTTAGAAGTTGCGTATCTACGAACCTCTTATAAAAATTTATAAACAAAGTGCATTAAAGAATTATTTGAATAAATAAAAGTAAATTATAACAAAACATTAATTTAAAATTATATATTAGTAAATTAACAGGACCAAACGAACTCTAAAATTTTAAAATAAAATTTATAAATGTGAAAGCTGTTACAGCCACTCCGGTTTGAGTTATATTTCAACAGTTACATATAGATTTGGAAGTTTATATATTTATATTTATTTTCAGTTTAAAGTTAATGAAATGCATATGGAATTAAATCTATTAAACACAGTACATATAAATTTAATTTCAATTTCACTTAAATACTCCGTAGCTCCCGCACTATATGAGTAGAGAGAGAGAGAGAGAGAGAGAGAGAGAGAGAGAGATTGGCATTTTGAAAGTGTTTAAAACGTCATGTCAAACACAACAACAGTAAATATATTCTATAAGTTGAAAGGCTGTTATTTGAGCATACTCAGTGGTATACATATCTATCTATATATCTATATATATTATATATATATATATATAATATATATATATATAAATAAGAGAGCAGCTGGATCGCTCTGCCTAACTCTCACGAGCGTGTCCACGTTGCTGCCGGACAGAGAGAGAAAGCTCCTGATTCTCAAGTAAAACCACTGAACGTATGGAGCAAAGGAAGAACCCAGCCTATCTCTAACTGCCTTGTTGGGAAGACCAGCTTTGAACTGCAGGATTTTATCTGCTTTTCGAAATCAATTGCAGTGCTGACAAGCGGATCTGGATTGATAGCAGTGGCAAGTGCTCCAAGACTGATGATTGCGTGAAAGACGATGGGAATTTGGATGGCCACATCACCATGTTTAATCTTCATTGACTGCTGCATTTTCGGTACCAGGGACTGAATAGAGGAATATATTTGCTCGGCAGTGACACTATCTCCATCTATCAACCAAACTTTCTCCATCGAAGCTGGTTGTGACTGTGAAAACGTGCGCTTCGCAAAATTGGTGTGTGAATACAGTGGTAGCCTCATGGTTTGAGACAGACTTGCAGAAGTAGATTCCAGTCCGAGTGTTGTAATGTGCCATGGTGTGATTCTCTATGGGATGGATATGCGAAATGCATCGAGCTGATTACTCCATTAACGTTCTAGATTCAAATACAATATTATACACTGTTTGAGCCGGTCAAACACGTGAGACATAACGAGACAGATTTGACCATTGGAAAAGCTTGACTTGATTTGACTATCACGTTCAAAATTGAATATGTTAAAAACGCACGAGTCTGGAAACCGATATATACATACCTTATCACTTATCAAGCACAAAAGTTGCATACACTTCAAAGTAGTACACACATTATCTCCTCCATAGAAAGATATCATGTCTTTTCCAAAAGATTGTATTGCATTCCTCTATGTCCACCGCGACAACAGCGAAGTAGTATTCACCTCCAAAGGCGCTTCACACTTCTGTCCAATCCCGAGAGGCAGCTTTGTGTTTGACGACCTCGTGACACCTGGGATGAACTCGAGAGCACACAAGGAGCAGACACGTGCCCGATCTCCCAACATTAACAAGTTCGTATTGCCCCTTCTAGGCGCACACAATGGCTCTTGGAGTGCCCATGTGTACGAGATGTTTAGTGAAGGCGGTTTCCACGGCATGGTTTTCACCAGGGATTGGAGTACTTGGCAACAATATAAGGTGCAGATGCTAGGTCCTTGCGCCTACCACCACCCCCAGGCAAACGAGTGCAGAAGCTACAACATCAAAGCTGGTCGACGTGTTTGAACGACGTCTCACACATTTCCCAAAGCACGATCAATGGTTCACAAGCGGTGGAAAGCAAAGATTTGCCGAGCAAGTGAAGTACCATGTCGTGCGGGGCATTCCCCTGAAGCTTGTGTTGCCAGCTTTTCCTGCTAAGTCGTGCAACAGAGGCAAGGTCTTGGGGAAACAGCCCGACAAAGGCGAGGAGCTGCTATACACACCATGAACATTGTTCCCGACAGTGTAAAAGCCATCTATCCGCCAGGCGTTCATTCAACATCGTTTCTGATGGACACGTCTTTTCCGACTCAGGCAAGTATTTTAAGCTGTGTACATGTTACAGTGTCAAGCTAACACATATGGCATTGAATTGCAGTGGGGATCGACGATGCTGACGTGGAATAGCTGGAACAAGGTACTTATAGTTCATAATTAATTCCAAAACATTTAAACATATATATCAAACAAAAGAAGATTATAAAGTTTATTAGCATGTGCTTATTTAATTTATTTATATACATTTTAGCCTTAGACTTTATTTCATTCTAATTAAAAATTATATATATTAAGTTAATTTTCATTCCAATCAAGACAAATAAATAAATAGAAACAAGAATATTCTATTAATGTTTAATTTTACCCTTAAACAAGTTTTATATTTGCACAAAACACAAACAATTTTAATTTTATCATACAATTAGACTTTTAACTTTAAATAAGTTTTTTTAATAAACTTTAATTATATTCAAATTTTAATAATATATTAATGCTAAAATTAAAATTAAAATTATTTGTGTTTTGTGTAAATATAAAATTTCTTTAATAATTTAGTCTAAGAAAGTTAATTTAATAATTAAGATAATTATTTTAATTATAATGTAATGTAAAAATACTTACGTACGTATGGTTGGTGAGAATCTTAATCCTACAATGGTCACGTGCCTACTATGTAAACTATGATACATGACTTAATCAGTCCACCTCCTCTCATACCTTCTCCGAGCTTCTTCTTCCTCTCCAGGAGTTCTTCCCGTCTCTTGCGCTTGTGCGACTCTTGTACAGGGTCTGGCTGTTTCACTGGTACCGATTGTAATATCTTGTGTTCTCCAACTTGCATACAAGGGCGCACGATTGTTCGCATGGATAGCCTTCTGCACTCGGAGTTAACACATGAATACAACCGTCTGAGCTCAAAATCATACACAATGTCGGGAAGGTGTGTTCTCGAGTAAAAGTTTATGGCAATACAGCCTCCAGACACAAAAGCATTGATGTCATATACGTCGCAGTTGTGTCTTCCCATTTCTATATTCAACAATTGCACTGGTGTAAAGCCAACCTCAAGAATCCATACAGAGAGGTCCCCTTGCACATAACACCCTTGTGCAACCACAGTCACAACCAAGAGCTTGGTATTTTTTCCCGTAATAGCGCAGTTCTAACTTTTCTAGCTTTGGAAGTAAACCGTAAAACGCATATTCCCTCCAATGATCCTCTTCAATGTCATAGGTAGCAACTCTCTGTCGGTTCTTGTTAAGAATCAGAAACTCACCGAGCTCGAACGGTGTACAAGGATGCTGTACATTCGTCCCAAGCAGATACTCCCTGCCTTCCCTCCACGAATTTGTGCGGGAATCGTACACCTCAACAAGATCCCACATCCGGCTTACGTTTACTCAGAGTGTCCCGGTGCACAGCAATCGCGTAGAAGCCCTCAGCATGCTCTTCCACACATAAGGGCTCATCATCCATTCCATACTTAACCAAGTCTTCCCCAAATCAATGTAATCTGGTTGGAGAAGTGTCCTAAGCTTGTTCTTCATTGCCAGTGGAGTCGACAGAACAATCTTCTTTTCCCAGGTAAAGTGAAACATCAATAATCCGGATGAAGTCCCACTCACATCATAAAGAGGATTGAGAAAGAAATCATCCAGAGACAATTTTACCATGTCAAACTGGTGGGATTTGCTGCCCTGTGGAACATAGTGGCTATGCCAGTTATCATAGTTGAAACCCTGATTTCCTGAATGCTCAACAGCACTACAGTTATCCTTCTCAAGTAACTTATCAATGGAGCAATTATTCCCAACTAGACAGTATTCTTTACATCGCCACGCCCATAAGCCACATGCGGAAATGCAATCCTCCAACCCCGGACAAACGTACATAATCCATGGGTCTGCTTTTTTATGCTTTGCAATGTCCATAATCATTTCACTGTGGTACCATGTTTTGCACGTAGCACGCACCCTGCAGAGATCACTCAATTGCAGACGGGGGAAGACCAAATACCACACTGCATCCTCTGTTTCAATCCCCATTATTCCAACATCCATTATAACGCGTGCCCTAAAAAGGTTTAGGATACTCCTTTTACTTTTAAATTAGATTATAGTCAAATTAATTAAAATATACATAATGTATAACATATAATGTAACAGACGACGGTTATATGCTAATTATAGATTGTGATATTTAGTAATTAATAATAATTATCATAATTTAAGACATAATTAAATTATATAGTTAAATATTTATGCATCAATTATCTGTGGCGCTCTACATTACTAGTCGTATAAAAAAATTATCTATCGAGACTACCAATCCGATAATTATATCATGGATGATACATGTATTATATTCTTAAATATAAAATTCACTAGTTATTATTTAATGAAATTTATTTCTTTAATGTTTTTTACAAATATAATTAATTTTATTAGATATATGTATATATATAAGCATTAAACTGTTAATTTTTTTTCAAAAGTTACATTTAAATCATAGTTTTCTGAGTAACATTTACTAATTTTTAAAATTCAGGTTAAGAGCCGATGTGTTAACCAATGCGGGTGCTTTCTATACACTCAAATTACATACACACTCGCGCACACCTGTATATTAAGAAAATAAAGTGAAGAAAATGAGACATTCAGAAACCACACCAGATTGATTATTCAATTAAATCTATTAAGTATACTTTGTTTTTAATACATTATGCATCACATAACATTTGACTCAATTTGTAACAATATAAAATATCTATATGGGTGCATATATATGTGTATTGTGTGTGTGTGTGAAATAAATAAAAAGATCTACACAGTAAAAATGTAAAATGTCCATAATGTCCATAGGTCCTTTGTAACATTTTTGAATTACTTAATCTCATATAGTTCCTTTTAGTAATCATATAAGACTCGATAAGGCATTTAATTTTGTTAAATTTATTTATGTTTTCAATAAAAACCATTTAAATGTTTAAGTTTACGTATCAAAGCTATGATGACTGGCTGAGCACTATGTTTGTTAAAACATATCTATAAAAAATAAAAAGAAAGTATCTTGAAGTTGAAACTTTATTACTCAGTTATGTGTCAGGTTCAACATTGATATTTAATTAATTAATTAATTATTTTGATCAGCGCTCTCTAAAGAATTTGTTATTTTCCTGTTTGCAATCAATCTCCGGCCTGTGAACTCATTGTGTCTTGTCTCAGACCTCCCCATCGAACGATCTGGCACCAGTTTCATGGAGAAAGAAACTGCCTGGTAACATTATAATGTATACATAATATACATACATAATGTATTATACATTTACATATACATTACATAATTATATGTATAGAATGTGTGTATATCTTTTCACAGGTATATAACAGGTATCTATGCCCGTACGGGAGTGTCACTGACGTATGTTATTTCCTTACCATGTAGGTAACATTATAATGTATAATTAATATACATACATAAATGTATATACAATACATAATATATATATATTATATATTGACAGAAATTGAACCCACAGCCTTTAGTTCTCAGCTTTTACACTTTTATTAACAGTGAGGCTTTTTGTAATTATACCTGTGAAAAGATAAACATGTGTTATAATTCGTATATACGCAAAAGCCATGCATTCCCTTAATATGTAGGTTATAATTAATATACATACATTATGTGTGTGTGTGTGTATCTACAAATTATAATGTATGTATTAATGTAATGTATGTATAACAAGTATGCTTTCGCAGCAGGTGTATCATCAAAAGGCATAGCAGGTATGTATTCCCTTACTATATATAGGGGAGTGCAAAACAGTGACGTAGCTAGTCTAAATGTATCATGGCATGGACACTAGGAGTCTAGTCAATCCCTCGTCAGGTAGCCTTAGGAGCTCGCCAAACAATCCGTGTCAGTAGGCAAATGCACACAGTATGCATTCAAGTGCATACTTGTATGCCTCAAAATCACACACTTGGATCAAGGGGTGTAAAGTCACAACTCCAGTGTCTCTGTTTATCCTGCCATAGATAAGTACATGTACCCCATTGAACCTCAAGTATGACCCAATAAAGGATGAGTTATGAAGCTCTATGCCACTTTGATAACCACGCTCCTACCCCTGCCAACCCCATTGGTAATACCATTGTTATGGATCTCGTACATCAACATTCTCTTTACTCATGGAGTTCGGTCGACAGGCCCCAACTGTTCCCGACGTAGAAATCTAGTTCGGCCTATCACATGCATCGTGTGTACTGTAGAGAGTACTGTGGGTGCATTGTCGGCTATGCTAAGGTTAAATAGCCGGCATTCGTGTTCATTGAGTGCTCTCCTAGGTTTGCTGAGTTACAAGCCAGATACGAGGCAAGGTAAGTCTGCTCTTCGGTAGGGACATCCGCGTGGAGTGCCGCCACCTTGGAGACGAGCAACTGCGTGTGTGAACCCAATAAATTAACAATCCAAAAATTAAACTATCAAGAACACCTATTTAGAGCTAATTTATATTAATTATGTGCTTACGGTGCAGGATGCGAGTTCTTTTGAGTAGACATCGCTGTTGAAGAGAATTAAAGAGATCTATCAGCTTCAAATAAGTAAAATTTCGCCCTAATTTTTCCTCAACATTGTTGTTGAAGAGAATTAATCAAATAAATGAAATTTCGCCCTAATTTTTCACCCAACGGCTAGTTTTTAAAAACTTTAACTACGTTTTCAATTACATGACGTGGCATTTTATATCACAAGCTTGAATAACAAAATGCTTAAACATTTTCACACGATTATATTTATTTCTTTTAACATGTTTAACATAAAATTTAGTTATTTAGATTAATATTTAAAATCTCAGATTTAAATATAACTTCAAAATTTGAGTTGATTTTACAATATAAATTTAATAATTTAATTAATCATGTAAGATATTAAAACAATATTTTCACATTTTAAATTTAGAATATTTAAACATTTAAAATTTTATTTGATTTTACATTGTAAATTTAGTAATTTAATCGATATTATGTGACGATTTAACACCCAACTCTGGTGTTTGCTGAATTATTAAAGATTTATGGAGTTATCGGCATGATACTCTACCTTTTTAGCAGCTTGATTTCATTAATTTCTATACATTTACGTTGTGTACCCTGGTAAAGGTATATACCTTATTTATGTGATAACACATTTACTACAGTCTACAGTATATGCTTGTATATATGTAACAATTGAGTAAATGTTAGTATTATATATTATATTTATTAGATATGTATATTTATATTTATTTAAATATGTGAATAAAATAAATAAATTAAGTAAATAAAAAGATCTACACAATCAAAATCTAACTTTGTACTTATGAATCATAAGTACAAAGCTAACTGTATAAGTGTTGAGGTAGATATGCTTGTTCGTCATCTATGTATGTATGTGACTGCCGTTGCTTTTGCTTCCTTCATCGTTGTCATCAACGGCCATCGGATATCCCATGCCTCCGGCTTTCTCATTGGAATTCGGATCGAAGAACACAAAAACGTCACAGTGATTAGTCAGATAGAAATCTGTCTCGAGCTGTTCGAAACATATCCAAAAAACAATTAATAATCTACTAAATCTTCTCTCTCAGATTTTCCCACAACAAAGTGTTTAAATCTTGCTCTCTCCCTCGCTCACAGATGTTTGAATCTTGCCCATAACAAATCTCTCTCTCTCTCTCTCAAAGAGCACAATACAGATCGATGAGTCCGGAGCTCAAGAATAAGCATGCAAAGATACAATCGAAACCTCAGATTTTCGATCAAGTGGTGTTTTCACAATGGATTATTGCAGGACTCTCTAACTCTCTCTTGAAAAGAGAAATCAATGACAGGATGCATCCAAGGATACAAGTTTCTCAAGATTTCATGGATTTTTGCAGATTTTTACATGATCTCTCTGATACACACATACACGTCCCCCAGAAATCATAGAAAATAAAAAATGACAAGATTTTAAATGCTGTGGAAAATGCGTTTCTAATTAACGTGTTTAATTGGTTAATTAGAATATTAATAATTAGAATTAACGCATAAAAACGTGTACGTGTGTGTGTGTTTGCGTACTTTGAATTTTATTTGGCTGTATAATATATGAATATAGTATACTCACAGGAGTATGCGTGATTATAGGGATAGAAATACATACATGTTATAACGATGGTTCTCTCTCTCTCACACACACACACAGTGTGTGAAAGCAAATATTAAAATGCAATTAAAAAAAGCAAAAATCGAATCATGTTAAGATTATTTATTTAATATTGTATGATAATAAATAAGTTTAAAACATGGTTACAAATGTGATAAATAAATAAGGATTTGAGATGGTTTTCATCCGAATTTCGGTGTCCTCAGAATAATAAATAATATGAATTAATTAATATTCTAATTCAGAAAGAATTGAATTTAAATTAACATTAACAGTAAGTATTCCATTTAGAATATTTTCTTAATTACGATGTAAGTTTTAACATGCTTTCAGTGTATAAATTTATTTTATAAGGTTTATAAATAAATATTCATATATTCTCGTTCTCGAATAAGTAACATGAATAGATTAGGGTAACACAAAAATATAATAAAAAAGTCGCTATCAAATAAATTAAATTAATTTATTAAATCATTAAGAACAATTTATTACAGCATTAATCATAAAATTATTTAAAATATAAGTTTATAAATTGTAATAATTTTAATTTTAATATTGAAATTCATATCTGAAGATGAAAAATCCCACTCTACATTTTAAATTTTAATTTTAAAGTGAATAATGTATTTTTAATTTAAATAACGTGTTAATGAATATTAAGTAAATTTAAAGCAATTGACTTGAGAAATATAATTGAAAACATCTATAAAATATCAAAGCAAATTTTTAAAAAATTCTACTTGAATTACTAAAAATTAAATTAAATAAAATAATATAGTTCAATATATGTGCTAATATATAATAGATACACAAATAAATCATATATGTATACATGTATTTAAATTTTAAATTCCTTTGTAAACAAGTACACATGCAAGTTAGAAATATCTAAATACACATGTATTCTTCACAAACTTTTCAATATTTATAATTAACTTATAGAATTAACATTTTATTGATTATAATTTATTATTACTAATTAGTTTTATGTAAATAAATACATCATATATATATATATATATATAGTGCTTTACTTCTCCAATGTAAATACCAAGTACTTGTAAAAACGAGTCATCTGCATAATGAACACGCGCACGGGCACATACACAAACGTCTAAGGCGATGCATCTTGCTTAACGTCTTCAGTTTTCTATTCTGCATGTTTAATATTAAGCGTAACCTTACAAATGGATATAAACACACGCACAGAGAGAGAGAGAGAGAGAGAGAGAGAGAGAGAGAGTTTTCAAACAGCGGCAATATTCGAAGATTTACTACCTTACGATGGTTTCTCAGGTATCTAATCGACCATGTGATCATAGTACAATCATATATCTACATACAACACCTGACGGACACACCCAACCGTCAACAGGAATATTCAATCTTAAAAAACGTACCTTTGAAAAACTACCCTAACATGGCTTCTCCACCAGCATCTCCGAAGAGAGGGTATTCAGTCCTAGGCCAGGTTCGGACAGTATCCCGGGATGAGATCCGTCAGGAAGCCCTGAATGATCCGTTCCTTGAGGTGTACAGGTCCGACAAGAGGCCACTCTCACCGGACAGTATTACACACTCCCCTTCTAAAGAACTTACATTCATTGCAATCAGCAAGTATACTGCACCGGATGGAGGCCACGATCTTCGTTCAAGTATTCACAGTTTGCAGGACAGGATCCAAACCCAAGAGAAAGAGCTGCAAGCACAGGCTTCCATTCTGGAAGAACAAAGCAGGTAACACAAACACACACTCACGTATACACAAGTTACTCCACATATATAGATGCTATATATAGCACCACGCTGGCACACACACACACACACACACACACATATATATATATATATATTCAAATACATAAGTTACTTCACATATACAATGCTGTGTAATGTAATTAAGATGCTATACATATATTATACTTAAGGGCATCACACTGGAAAATTATGTGTGTGGCCACTTCAAATTCAATTTTCATGATGACAATAATATGTGACTATTGTAGACTATCGTATATTATACCCTAGTATTATAGTCCCTTACCACGCGTATATTGTCCGTATACAGACATAGAAAAAGATATACATTTTTTGCCAATGTGACTATTATACAAGCTACTTTCCATGGTATGGACGGGCGGATGAATTCGTGCGCCCGCACGTGCATGCGTGTGTGCATGTGTGTGTGAGAGATGCTCTATTTTAAACCATTGATTGTTTTGTACACTCTAGTAGCGGCCCGTTCGACCATTAGACTCATGAACGCAATGCACAACTGATTATCATATAGACAAGCATAACATATGTGCTAACTTGGGCTGACCCATATTTATGTATATAATTCTTACCAGGGAACTTAAAGACCTGCAACCAATGAAAGAGTGGTTCTACAAGCAGAATATGGAACTCTACTGGTCAAAGGTCGGGTCTCCTCGAGGTGTTGCCGCATTTGAGATTCTTGCCGAGGTCCGACATATGCTCACCAGAGTCATGCATGACCACATCTCATCTGTCATTGAACACATTGTACACAATGAAGACGAGTATAATACAGAAGATTACGACGCTAGCACTAGCACTAGTTTGAGTAAGCGTGGGCGTCGGGAGCAAGTGGAAGCATACAGGCAGCTGTTTGGAAAAGGTATAAATAAATATATGCACATACATATAAATTTAGACAACTCACACTTACGTACATCATATAGATGTTATAGATGTGGGAGATTTGTATGGGTATATATCTATATAGTTAAAATCTCCTCTTCCAATATATACATACATATGCATACATACAAACGCAAAGATACATCCACAGGGGGAGAGAGAGATGTAATGCAATCAACTTCCAATACAATAATATAAACAATCTATTGTCATAGCTGTTAATAAGTTCCACAATTATGTCAACCCCTTTCTCACCACGATACATATAGCTATATCATATACATAATATATACACGTAGAAACATAAAATAAAGTCCTAAATGCTTCATCAACGATAGCAGAAATACGAAGGAGCATTTTATATTAAAATATATTACTGACTGGTAACATAGCTTCAGTATTTAAACCGTCGCATGCACACACACAAGAAAAGAAAAAGAAACTGTATTAAAATGATATAAATCATATTTATAGATACTCCAAAAGAATCTAATAATATCTGTTTTTAACAGGGCCATTCAGGAGTAAGAAATTTAAACAGGGGACTTACGAGGACTTACTAATGCACGTAGTATCCAAGCAAAATGCAGAGCAAGAAGTTGAACAGGTTTTCTTAGATGCATTAGAGGCAGCAGAACGTGAGTTTTATCTAGAAGCAAGTGGAGCAGGTTATGATATGCATGATATTGAATATATACGGAGTAAAATGGCGAAGTTTCTTACCTGTGAGAGAAGGAAGCGTAATGAGGCATGTCATCCACTTGGTATGAAGAGTAAGCAGATCAAAGAGGAGATTATTGAAGATATTGAACGTGCTTGCGACTCTAAAGATCTGGGAGACTTAAACGAGATTAGTCCTTTCATTAAGTTCGGCTGCCTGCTATTCAGACGCCATAATCATTTATAATAAAGGCTAAAATACGTCTTTGATGCATAAGTTTATATATTATTTGAAATATTTGTAAGTTGATAGACAAGAATATAGCTGCGTGCGTGCGTGGGTGTGCGCATGTGTGTGTGTGTGTGTGTGTGAGAGAGAGAGAGAGAGAGAGATTTATTCTTATCTTATAATATCCTACAAATTAGGAAAAGATAGACCGTCGACATATGTATACAAATATATAGGTCCTCATATGTATCTATGTATATGTGTGTATATATGCATAAATTTATATATGCGAAAACAAAACGGATAAAGCGAATTAATAAGCAGGTTACTTACTTGCGAAAGATATACAGAATTTCAATGAAGTGTAGCAGATGCAGCAGGAAGACGCGGTCGCACCACATTCAAAGCGCCTCTTGCCGTTGACTGATAAAGAAAGTTGTTTTAGATATGCCTTATTAAGCTACTGTTCTATACTGTCAATTATTGAACTATGCATAATAAAAATATGAGTTGCTCTAAACTGCTGTACAATTTCCGAATTGTCTAACAGTAGACCTACACACACGCACAACACACAATTTACTATATGATACCTCAAAAAAGGAGTTGTAATTAAGCCGGAGAAGAAACTGCCTCAAGAAGGGAGCTCGCTGACTTCCTGCAAGCTTACTGCTTCGTAAAATTGTGTATAGCGAGTTCGATTTTTTATTGAACTCCTCAGTGATTTGATCCAGTTCAGCTGAAAAAACCATCAGCATACATTTGTACATCAACATATAACATACAAAAGCCATGTACGCGTGAACACATGTGTATATGTGTAGGTGGTGCTCATTAATGTGTTTTTACCTGTGCTCGAAGTGATGTCTTGGTGCTCAATTATACGACACAGCTGCAAGCATAGCTTGATGATGCTGTCTAGTATTCTAGACACGGATCCTATGTCTAGGAAGGACTGGGAGATCAAAGCAGATAGATACCTGCATAACAAAATATAAAAACATATAAATGTGTGCATTCTTAAATATGCATGTTACAAAGCTACCTGTGCGTGTGAATAATGAAAAACTTACTCTTGGTGAAACCGAGCTAGTTCAGTGAAATCCTTTGATGCTTGTACTCTTTCCTGTAACAGATTCCACTGGGATTCGATCACGTCCACCTGAAAACGACCGGTTTTAATGGAAACAAAGAAAGCATACACACAGTGACATATGCAAACCCATGATCACATAGAAATGAATTACAACAATTAACGAAGCTAGACAAAAAAGGTGCATGTAGCTTTCCCTCATTAAATGAACTGGATCATCACCCAGACATTGCACATACATAATACACTATTCGTCACGCTTTACGAATAATTACGTAATTTACAACCGATCCCGAAGAATAAACTTAAGGTTATCGGCTGGTAGTGCGTGTAATTTTCATCATTGAATTTAGAGCAGGTCTATAAATTTGATCATCCTCCAACTCCGCAAAGAAACACACACACACAGATATATATATAATAGAGAGAGAGAGAGAGAGAGAGAGAGAGAGAGAGAGAGAGAGAGAGAAGGGGAGGGGGGAGAGTTCACCTGAATGTAAAATTGCAAGTTTGTGATAAGATATGCCATGTGCTGTCGAAGCCTCCAGACAGGCATACGAGAGATCTTTGTGTCGTCCTTTTGATGAGATTTATTACGTCCTATAGAATCCCCTTTATCCTGCTGCATGACTTTGGCCCAGGATTTCTCTAGTTCTAGCTGGATCCTCTTCAACCTAAGCAGATATTGAAACACCTTGCTGTACCTGCAAAATATACATGTGTCTAGTTGATACATGTTATTCATCATACATAGATGTATATATACTGTGTGTATATGTGCGTTTCAAATATGCAGGCGTCATGTGCATATAGACCCAGACATGGGTATGATGTTATACACGCACAATGTATATGCTTTTCAGCACACACACACACGCACACAGGGCACACATACTTGGCTAAGACTTCGCGAGTAAACAGCAGTTGCAAAGGCCAGTCGATGCTGTATTCCAAGTGATACCATCCCAGCCATCATAGGACGGTCCACCAGAATCTGCAAAAGTATCTATACTGGCTCTTTGTTTAACCTCAGCTTGAGAAGGAGGGAAAATGGATGATCCCAACTGCGGCATTCTGTGGAAAACAGTAGTTTGTTAGTTTAACACACAATTAAAAACATGCGATGTGTGTACAAGTTTGAAGTCTTCACATGACAGCTAAAGAAAAGGCACAGTGCACGTATAAGAACTGTGTATAAAGTAATGGAGTTTAAAAAGCAAAGATAGGCAGTAACTCTTAAACATTTAGCTAGTTCTGTTAACAGTTTATAAGTTCCTAGTGCATGAAACAAACATACATACGCTATAAATATATATCCCACTGAAACTATAACTAACGATTTATTTTATGAACTGACCTCAAGGAAACTCTTGAGAAATATTTATCTTCTTCACCAATTGTTTTTATTGCGGCCTGTGTTCATGAGGTTGTATTTAGATTAGTCTTATATTCACATCATAGACTGTGGTAATTATAACTTCGACTACCTGTTGAAATGGACTTTAAGATCAGCTTCAGCTGTTGATGGACGTGGGGGAAGCTTCATGAGCGTCCGACTCTCTTCCAAGAAACACTGCCAAAATATAATAGCTCAGATATACCTATCCCCTCTCTCTCCACACAAACACACAAATACACACACAAAAGTCGTAAGCGTCATGTGTATGTATACCTGGAAAAAGTCTCCTTTAGCAAGAAGAAAATAATCTTTTAAAGCTTTCAAATGACCAAGCAAATCTGCGTGAACTACCACCAGCTGAACGAGAAGTCATATGAGGCTAATAAAAACATGAATGAGAACATACCTTCCAAAGATGCGTTGCTGCAATTGCCCGTATAGAATCGATAGAACGCTCGAATGAAAGCTTATGAAATAGTGGTTTTTCCTAAGTGAATAAATGTATAGCATACACTTTAGAAAAAGCATATGCATAATATACAATTAATACACCCACCCACATCCACAAATCATATGCTATAATACCGTGAGGTCTCGAAGCAGGGAGCCAATCTTTTCAGCTTCTTCCTGAGGCAAAAGCTCTGGACCTTCATAGCCTTCACTGAAGGAGTAAGGTTTTATAAAAGATAATGCAGCGATGGCATCGTCAAATCGACTTAATAGTGGCTTCACTTCAGACTTGCGTAAGTCCGCAGTTTGTGTTTTGAAAGATGCACTTGGATTGCGAAGAACTCTCACTGCTTTTCCCACAAACAGTATAGATTCTGCTATTGGGAGCTGAATATATTCTGGCAGCATCTCCTGTAACGAATGCATTAAACTTATATTATAAATCAACCAGCACATCATATATTATTACAACCAGACAATCGTTATAGTACTGAAATACTAGACTATAAATAACATGTTATAGCTGTGTTATAACAGTTGAACCAATTTTACCAAGCGGACACAATATCTAGTATGCCAGTCGATCATATGAGGATCTTCAGCTGCACGGCCTGCCTTCAGTTTATTGCTAGATGTTTCAGGTGCCTCCTTTACCGCTCCTTCTTGATTTCTGTCACGAAATCAGTGAGGCACTGTGGGTCTTTACATACATCAACAAACACGCACACACACAAGCACCTGCTGATGAAAAACTCCTCGTTTTCATCTTGCAAAATGCCGAAGACCATCCATGCTGAGAGCTGCCGGTACATCACCTGATGTCCATGCCAGAGTAACCTGAGAAAACACATTACTTGTACACATCAACAAATAAAGAACATATTATAATATTAGACCTTTGAATGCATTTCTGTAATTCGGGGATCCCACAATGAGATTTCTCGTGGAAATAATTGAGAAGCCTTCCACCCCTGAGTTTCTTCTGTTCCACCTCTCTCACCAACGCGTGCAATGGTGGCAGCAACAGATCAAACTACAAAACAATAAAGAATGGTAATGTGTACGTCTATAAACGTGCACACGCATAACATTTGCATACATGTATACAACAAGACACATACATTCATCTATTCATACCTAAGTATACGCACACTTACCTGATTGAGGCAATTTGTAACGGTGGCCAAAACAGGTAATGGGTCGGCAAGAATGTTCTGCTCCACCTTGAGAACCGCCGAGCGATAGACAGTGAGCACTTCATTGATCCCATTTGCAATCGCTCTTTGATACACGCTATTGCTGCGCGTAGAAGATTTCCCCAGTTTCGAACTAATCCAGCTGAGATTGCGTGATCTTGAAGCAAAAACGATCAAGCTCCCTGTAGTAGAACCCTAAGCGCAGCAGCCTCTGTAGAACCTCCCTGCATTTCTTGCAAAACGTATAGAATCATCAGAAAAGAACGATTTTTTGGGAATTTTCGATGTTTTTACGGGATTAGAACACATCACAAAAGAACATTTCTGGTGAGATTTTCGAGGTTGTTTTGAGGGCTTAATGTGGGGGTTCGAGGGGAGAAAACCTGTCGGAAGGTTGAAGAAACTCGAGATCGGCAGCGATTCTGAATGTACATTCGTCTCTTCCTTGATCTTCATCGTCGCTGGAGAGATCGTCTTCGGAGGAGGATGAACCGGGAAGAATGTGCTTACCATTGGCAATGCGGCCGCTCTGCTGCTTCAATCCGAGCCTGCGATCTTCCTCCTCGGCGTCCACAAACACGTCCCCAGTGCAGCCCACGAGCGCCAACAGCAGCTCGTGCAACATTTCCAAGCCCTTGCTAGGGTTTATGTGTTTTCCATATTATCTTTTAAAGTATATTCTGGGCTGGGTCGCACTGACCCTTAAAACCATTAACTTACGTATTTTAAGGGTTTTGCAGGGTCGCACTGACCCTTAAAACCCTTAATGCACCCTTAAAGAATACATAAAATTAAGGGTCTTCAAGGTTTTTTGTGTCGCACCATCACTAAAAAAATTTTAACTTAATGACATCACTACATAAAAATGCATTTTTTCCATATAACTTAAGGGTAGGAAAATAGGTCCTTTAAGCACCCTTAAGAAAAAACATTATTTATTGCTGGCGAGTTTTTTTTTTTTTTAGATTTTTCTTTTGGTTCTGGCCGGTAGAGTTAGGGTTGATATAGTGGCGCTAAAGAGCTGGATTGGGGTATGTGATTTGAAGAGGGGAGGAGCGAACGATTGGGGTATGTGATTTGGAGAGGAAGAGGAGCGGACTGGGGTGAGTGGAACTGGTGATAAAATTGGCATATGGTTTTTTTTATACTAATTTTTTTTTTTTTTTTTTTTTGGGTTTCGGCAGGTAGAGAATCACGATTGATAGCAATGGAGCATGATGGTGTTGAAGAGTTGGGTTTGGGTATGTCAACTGGAGGAGGAAGAGGTGACAGGCGAACTCAGGTGAGTGAAATTGGCCGTGGAGGTTTGTCTCTACTTTTAGAAACCAGTGCAGAAGATGTTAGCCTAGACATCAACTCTGGGCTGGAGGCTAGACATGGAGCCAGCCACTTCGGGCTGGCGTTTGGAGTAGCTGGTCGAGGGGCCAGCCCAGACATCAACTCTGGGCTGGAGTTTTCAGGGGTTGGACGTGGAGCCAGCCTGAATACCAACTCTAGGCTGGCATTTTCAGGGTTGGATGTGGAGCTAGCCTAGACATGACATGCGTGTGTGGCGAAACTCTCCTTTGTCCAATATGATTCGAGGTGGCCATGTACTCCGTGATCCTATAGGAGAACGTTAGACCATACATGGTCGGTGATAAGGGTTATCAGCTTATCCCTCAGCTCATGACTCCTTACATAGGTATTTTTGCTATTGCTTTTGTTTTTCATTTTTATCTTTGGTTACATATGCACAGTTGAATATTATGCAAATAGAGTTCAATCATCAACATCACAAGGCACAAGTCGTTATCGAACAGGCTTTTGGATTGCTCAAACAGAAGTTTCGGTGTCTTGATCAAAAGCAGAAGATGAAGCTTAAGAACCTTCCCAATGTTTGAGCGAGTTGTTGTATCCTCCACAACTTGCTCATTGACTTGAACGAGACAGACGTAGAAGCTGAACTTCAGGACCTTAAGCATGAAGTTAATCGTAGAAGAAATCTTGGAATTCATGTGGAGTATGATGAAGCAGTAATAGCTAGTGAAAATCTCACTCCAACAGAGCTGGGAAATGCAGTGAGAAGTGCTTTGTTTGCATTATTTAAATTTTGAAATTTAAATCTTAAAAGTGTAAAGCAATGTGACAGTAATCTTTGCCCTTAAAATTTTTTGTTTTCATAGTGCCCAGTGTCACCCTTAAGATGAATATTTTATATGTTTTAAGTGTTTTGATGCGACACTAAAAACCCTTAAAAATTTAATTATCATTACATTTTAAAGGTGAATACGATAGTAATACTACATAAAAATTTATGTAGTAACCCTTAACGCTTAAGGGTTTTAAGGGTCAGTGCGACTTAGCCCTCTGTCATTTAATCAGTTTTTTATTATATACGTTGCATTCAATTTTATATCGTAGTCTTAATATATTATTTAAACCATAAGTTTTATATAAATCAAAATTAATAATAATTAATTAAATTTTAATTAATTGTGTAAAGTAACTAGAGTAAATACATAAGTCAACCGAGTAAATTTTAGAAGTTATTAAAGTTATTTATTCATGACAATTTAAATTTGGTTTGCATAATAATTTAAAATATGCCGTGGAATATATTTTTATTATATATATATGAATGTGAAGATATTTAATAAATTTGTTGGATATAACAATCTAAAAATTCTATACAATCTTTATCATATGTTATTTTAATATGTATAATTTATACAAATGAATAACCAAGATTTATATAATCACTTAATTTTATATTATTATATTAAAAAAGTTTTTTACACAAGAAAATAAGTATTTAGTCAGTTTTTATTAAAAATGTTTGAAAAACCAAAGAAGATTATACTTAAAACAAAAATATTGACATAAAATTAATTGGGTAGCAATAACAAAGATAGAAGAAAGTGAATAAACAAATTGATTATATTTAACAACTAAATTATTCAATGCAATTAACACTACACATATTTATGTACATAAATAATTTATAATAAATTTGGTGGGTAACTTTACATGCTACAATAGGTGTTATAGTAATATTTTAGTAGATAATAAAATTCTTTATTATTATTATTTATATTCAAATTAAGATTTCATATCATATATGTATTTACTATACAATCTTACATTAATGGTGAAAATATTAATATTTTTTAATGCAATTTCTTTTCCTTGTTTCAGTAATTATTATAGAATAACAATTTTAAAAATAATTGATTCACATCACATATTAAAATAAATAATTATTTAACATTTGCAAACTTAGGTTTTAATTCTTCTCCCTTCTTAACCACAAGTATAACCACAATTCTTTTTAAATATTCCTAATGCACAAATGTTCACCATTAAAAATCCACTTCCTTACTATTGTCACATATAATAGATAGACAATAACATAATGACTTCATCAATTTTTTATATATTTCTTAAATATTACTTTTATATGTCATTAATAGTTTTAATAAAAAAAACAAATAACATTAGTTTATTATTCAAAAGAAATTTAAATTAACCTTTAAAAAAAGCCAAAGATTATTAACATTTGGGAAAACTAAATGATATAATATAATAGCTCTATAATTTAAATTAAGTACCAAAAGAATTTGTTATATAATTTAGTATCAAATTTCGTAATATTTTAATATAGAATAATTCTACGTTCCTACTTGATAAAAATTATTTAAATAAATAATAAATTTTTATTCTTTAATTTGATTTAATAAGTTTAAATCAAGTCTACAAATTTTAAAGGTAAATATAATCTTAAATTTGTTAATGCCTACAGAATTATTTTGCATATATATATATAAATCTTATACACATTATAAATAATATACATATAAGATATATAGATGTACTTAAGTCATATATAAGAACATATATATGGAAGTCTTTATAACAATAATAACTTCCATTGTATCTTCAAACATTAAAAGGTATATGTGTGTATTTTCACGTTCGCCATCCATGAGATTCGAACCTATTCATATTTGTATGTTGCTTTAATTTCACATGGAAAAACAATTCTAGCCCCTTATAATAAAAGAATGTTCTTTTACACAATTCATCTGATTCGATTGGTTATTCTTAATATTTTTAAAAAAAATACATTAACTTTCAATTTTTTTGCAAAAGTTCTAATTAATTCAAGAACAACTACAAGTTCATTTTGAACTACAATTTCATTACTTTCAAAAACATAATTAACTCATTGTTTCTTTTTAACTTATATAATACTAAATGTTAAATTCTTATTAAATCACTCATTCTATTGGTACGTATCACTTCGTGAACATTCTTAACACAATTATTATAGCCTTTCCTACACCTCTTAAGTATGAACCAATATATCATTTAAGTATTTATTTAAAAACTCATCACTAAAAACTATATGTATCATATATTGAACTGTGACTTGAGTAAAGACTATACCAAAAGACACAATTAGAAACTAATACCAACTAAAAGAAGTTTAAAAAATAGTTTTTAAAAATATCTTTTTGAACCATATTATGTTTCTGCCATTTTAAAAGAAAATATAATTTAGTAAATCAAACAACTTTTACTTAATTAATTTAATAAACCATATATATTTAATAAAGGGGTCTTCTTTAATTTTTTATATCTAGATTTTTCTTGTTTCTTTATATCGATGGGTGGAGTTCTTATGACTAAGGTGTATGATATAATATATATGAGTAATGAATGCAATTATTATCCTTTAGACCTTAAATATTTAATTTTTAAATTAGTGTGTATAAATGAGTGTGATTGTAATACAATTATTTTTGTCTTATTGATAAATGAAAAATCATTAAGACAGTATGTTAAATGAATACTTTAGCTTCAAGTGTATAAATAAAATGTTATAATATTATAAATATTAATACTCTTTTTTAAGTCTTTTGTGTAGTAATAATTAATCAATCAGATGTTAAAATTCCATCTTTCATATAAGTTTTAATGACTTAAAAAATAGATATTTAAATTTAACATGTTCATTCAATACTTATCAATCTTTTATAACCATCAACCTTCAATTTTTTTCATTCCTGACATAATTACAATTTAATTTATTAATACAAATGTTGTAGTCCTACTATGTTTGACGAATTTAATAATTTTTGTTCTTAATTATTTCTTAGTATATCACAATTCACCACTTTTTAATAAACATTATGATTACTAAAGAACTTTGAAAAGTTTATAATATTATTTTAATTTAATATGATTCACTAATAACTACTACATACAAAGTTATGTGATATGTCAGGCTTGGAACTCTTTGTTCACACAATTTACATACTTTTTAAATCAATATAGGCAAAGGGGTCGTTCAAACTTGTGATTTGAAATTTAATTAATTTTTCTTTTTAACAATTGGTATGTTATAATTAATAAATTATTTAATACATTTTATTTATTTGAATAATTTTGCATTATTAATGTATTTTGTCAAACTATGAACCTACCTTTATTATTAAAATTTTAAAGGTTTTCACTTGTGTGAACAAGAATTCATCAATCTTCAATATTTTTTCCATTTAATATTTTTTTTTCCATTCACACACACATACCAACAGTTTGGTATAGTATTTAAATAATATGTTTAAATGTATAACGTATAAATATATCAATCCCATTGTTATACTATAAAATGAAATTTCAAATTTGATTAACATATTACTATTCAAAACACTATATTGTCCGGACTCACAAATGCCTTCACAAGTTGTTGATTTTTCACTAACCAACTTAAGAATTTTGAAACTTAGTACGACTCAATATAGCTATATTTTGATAATACATGTGTGTGTTACTCCTAGTACACACGTTATATGTGATCCTCGTACACACGTTATATGGACCATTTCAGGATCTCCAGCCTAAGTCAATCTATTTATATCATTCAAACAAGCATTTTATCTTTTAATTTATGTAATGAAAAGTTTAATATAAAAGATACAATATTATTGAGAAAATCTAAAGTATATATATAAGTCAATTTCATATTTTACACACTATTCAAAAATATATAAATCACTAGAAATGTTATATTACTGAACAATTTATGGAAGTTTTAGATTTGTTTTTAATAAAGGTTTGATACGCATCTCGACGATAGGTTGATTCTTTAAATAAGAGAAAACTATCTTATTTAATAAAATTTGTTTATAATGTCAAGCAATTTAATATTTATGGAGAATAATTTTTTAAAAAAACTTTATTAAAAGCTTGCACAATTTTTATATATTTAAATACAGTTATTCCTGCACTCTAGTGGTATCACATCAAAGGAAGAATAAAAGAAATAAAACAAAAAGTGAATTGACAATTTAAAACCTACTTACTTATATGAAAAGTATATTTAATTAATTATAATTATGTTTAACAATACGTGCATGCGTGCGTGTGTTGTGTGTGTATACGTGTGTGACTGGACCATTTCATATTACTTATGAAGTCCGTGAACGGTCAGACAATTCCACAGCATGAAATTTCAAATACTTAAAATCGTTTACATTTCATGGTTTTAATTATAACAAGCGTTAATGAAAACTTGAGTATAAAATAATTATAATTTAAACATTTAATAAATACTCTTCATATATATATTATGCATATATTTTATTTATATTAAAATATATAAACTTTAAATATTATTGTTGGGCGACATAAGAGTCAACACGCAATATAAGATTATATGAGTCTAACTTAATTAATACTAAACCTTGGGATTATGTGTTTATATATGGGTTTATTAATCCCACATCACCGAATATTTATGACCTGTCGTCTTTCCGTACGCACAACAAATCCCGCGTGGCCATGTGACCATGTGGCCCAAGCTCGTGTGTAATTGTCCGTTTCTTGTCGTACAACATCACATGAATACTTAATATCTCCATGTCTGTTGCATAGTTTCGCACATTGAGTTTCACATTGAGTTTCACATTGATTTGCATATATAGTATATAATTTCACCCTATAGGTTTTACATGGGTCTCGATGAGCAGCAGCTGCACTTGTTGGAGAGGCCTCTGTATTACACACCCACATGGGCTGTGTCTGCTGTGTGTACAGCGTTCGTGGTCGTCTCATTGGGCGCGGAGCGATCCATTCATGCTCTGGGAAATGTAAGTGAAATTTTTCCCTTCTTTTTCATATATCATATAAATGTATTTATTTTAGTAAATATTGCTGGGTTTTTAGTAAATTTTACTGGGTATTATACACTCTGAAGAATATTAGTAATTTTCTCCCCTTTTTTTTAGATTAAGATGTTTATATATATCATATACTGTATTTATTTAGTGAGTATTGCTGGGTAGATATAAAATTAATCATATTAATTGTGTTCAGAACTACAATTTAATGTATATACTAATTTTCTAATTATCATTTGTTTAACAAATTACGCACACAATATATATCCGATGGTATGGATACATTGATAACACACACACATATATATAGATAGATACATACATACAGACAGACAGACATATATACAGACACACACACACACACATATATATATATGGAGAGAGAGAGAGAGAGAGAGAGACAGCTACATATGCATGTGTAGTGTATGTGGCTATTTATCTCATGTAAGTAACTTTTGGCAACGCAGTGGTTCAAGAAGACCAAGAGGAAGCCATTGTTCCATGCATTGGAGAAAATAAAAGATGGTAAATCTCAGTTCTCTCTCTCGCTCTCTCTCTCTTGGTTTAACCATTGATTGTTTTAATTTAAGCAGAGCTCATGGTTTTGGGGTTTATTTCTCTGCTGCTCACTGTGACACAGAACTATATTTCACAGTTCTGTGTTGAGTCGAGCTTCTATGATAAACAACCTACTCCATGTGAACGTGGACATGATGAACGCGAAGGCAGTATACACTTCGTTACTTCACCAGCCCAACAGACTATTTCCCAATTTGGGGTCTCTTGTGCACATAAAGTAAGTGCGCATGTGTGTGTGTAGGCGTGTGTGTGTGTGTGTGTGAGAGAGAGAGAGAGAGAGAGAGAGAGCTATATGTGTTTCAGTCTGTTTCTCTTGTACATATATAAAAGTATGTATGATATGTATGCATGTCTCGATGTAATATAATGTGTATGTATTTTATATACACATATGATACATCTATATATAGGGGAAGGAGCCATTTATATCGTATGAAACCTTGGAGCAACTTCATCGCTTCATTTTTGTATTGGGAGTAACGCATGTGATATATAGTTGCTTGACTATGCTTCTCGCTCTGATAAAGGTATGGATTTACACACGCATACACACACACAGATATGTATATGTATATGTATGCATTCTTTACTTACACATGCACACATTGACTCTACTGCAGATTTATAGCTGGAGTAGGTGGGAAGATGAAGCTCATGCTGAGACCCATGACAGTCTTACAGGCAAGGAATTATACTGATACCTGTCTAATAAACATACATGTAATATACATGTCACACACACAACACACACACACACACACACACACACACATATATATATATATATATATCTGTGTGTTCTGTGTATATATATAGTGTATTATAATATATATGTGGATGTGTTCTGTGTCTATGTATTAAGTACACATACAGTATGTATACTCAATATATAGTATTGACATAATATACAAGAGTATGCGTTGCTGTTGGTTTGGAGTTGAAACACAATGTAGTTTTAACTCATTTTAAACTCCTAGAGGTATATTTGGAAATATAACAAATTTCAGGGGTATACCTATTTAATGGTATGTCGTAATATTGTACTAATATGAGTATAACAGAGATTACAAAACACTTGACTTTGAGGCGTCAATCCACTTTTGTGTTATATCACACTTCCAGCAAATGGAGTAGGAATAAGCTGCTTGTTTGGGTGGTAAGTGTTTACTTTCAAAATTAAATTCTAATTATCATGTATCCTACATTATATACATATATGTATACTATATATACTGCACAAAGTATTTGCTGTAAAAGATGTATATATAATATTGTCGTTCTTTGCAGACGTGTTTTTTTCGCCAGTTCGGCCAATCTGTTACTCGAGCCGATTACTTGACTCTCCGCTTAGGATTCATAACAGTAAGACAGTGTGTGTGTGTGTGTGTGTGTGTGTGTGTGTGTGTGTGTGTGCTGTTTATTTATATTTGTGTTCTATAGAATCATCACACGAGAACAACATATGATTTCCATAGTTACATGATACGGACTGTAGAAGATGAGTTCAAGGAGATTGTTGGTATAAGGTACTCTGTGTGTGTGTGTGTGTTTGTTGGGTTCGTGTGCGTCTTATATTCTTGCTAATGATATATAAATGGGCAGCTTTCCTCTATGGATGTTTGTTATCATATTCATGCTAATCAACGTGCACGGGTAAGCGAGTTTTACATTAAACCAAAATTTATAGTGTATTACGTCATTTTCCCTTACAGGCATAAATCTCTACTTCTGGTTTGCGTTTCTGCCAATTCTCGTAAGTGCGTGCGTGCGTGCGTGTGTGTGTGCGCTTTATAAAGCTACTATACATATTATAAAATCCTCTCTTTTATTGAATTTGCAGCTAGTAATTCTTGTTGGAGCAAAACTGCAGCACGTTATAGCAACACTTGCCTTAGAAAACGCTGGTATTCGTGGTCGTGGTGCTGGGGAAGCACTAAGGCCTCGGGATAACCTCTTCTGGTTTAGCAAACCTGAACTGCTTCTTTACCTTATAATTTTATACTTTTCCAGGTACTTAATATATATGTTAATTAACTAGTTAACTATATTTTATATATAATATAGCAAAATCAATAGTTATTATTTTCTTACGATTTAACAATTAGCATTTGTGCTGCCAGAATGCGTTCGAGCTGGCTACTTTCCTCTGGACACTGGTAATCTAATCTCTCTCTCTCTCTCTCTCTCTCTCTCTCTCTCTCTCTCTCTCTCTCTCTCTCTCTCTATATATATATATATATATATATATATTAATCTTATGAACTAGTAATATAAAGTTAAACGAATGTTTAACTAGACTAAACTTTGTTAATTGCTTAATGCAGTGGCAATTTGGTTATCAATCGTGTCTCATGGCCGACCAGACTTACAAGAAATATGTCTACGTCTATGCTCGTCTCGTTTCTGGGTAAGAAACACACACACACACACACACACGTCACACCACATACGAATGTGTGTGTCTGATGTGCATATACAATCACATTGAATTGTTTATTTATTTCTTTCGACAGGGTTCTTGCACAGTTTCTGTGTAGCTACAGCACACTGCCGCTTTATGCACTCGTGACTCAGGTATGTCTACAAGTACGGTATACATAGGTATAATACACGTACAATTAATACATACTTATATATCATATATAAATATACTTACACTAAGTAATGATTATTATATAGATGGGAAGTCATTATAAGAAAACAATATTTCAAGAGAGTATTGTTCATTCCTTGAACGTTTGGAGGAAGACTGCTCAACAGAAGGCTCGGAACCAATCGACGGCTGCCGAGGAAGAAGAAGGATCAACGGTCCAGAAAGTTTTGAAGAGGAGCGGATATTCTACCCTTGGACGTGAAGATCCTGAAGATCCGCAAGGCTAAGTAGAGACGTTCACATTTTGCACAGTAAATATCAACTTGTACATATATCTTAATTGGTCCTATTAAATATAATTAGTACTTAGAATTTTTTCACTAACGTGTTACGACCAGTTTTACACTTCGTTGGGTTGACTCTGAGTGAGCATGTTTTGACACTGAAAATGTGTAAAGTCATACGCGTGGTAAAATATTGAAAGGGTCCCCTTTTCAGATGCATAAATAGGTTATCTCACAGAGTGAAACTACACAGATTCACAAAGCTTTGCACAGGTTTCACACAAGTTTTACATCACATCTTCATACTGCAAGCTTAAGAAAGTTCATCACAAGTTTACTGCAGTTTTAAGAGATGGGTTCGTCGCTAACAGTATACTCCATCGTTCTTGTGCTTCTGGTTCTATTGGGTACCGTGCAGTGCTCAAGACAGATTATAAACAGCGAATGGGAGACTAAACGGGGATCATCGCCTCCGAACGGTCCCTCGCACTCGATCGATTCATCGGGAAAATCAAGAAAATTAATCACTGCAGTTACAATTCAATCAGAGAATGTGAAGCTCGTAAACTGTCCGGATCAAAGCACGAATCCGGCATTTGGGATTGTTTCGATGTTTCCGGAGGGCAGGCAATCTGGACTGGAAAGCTCTACAGTTTTTGTTCTGTTCCTCCAGGTGGTCCGTCGAGGAGTATTGACTCTGTAGGCTCTGGTAAAACTAGACAGCTTGTTGATCTTCCTTAAGAGAGTAGGAGAGTATTGACCAACATGTACATCTTCAAATTTTTTTAATGTAGACACAATTTTTTTAAACTATATGGAAAAACTATGTGTTTCAATAAAACCAAAACTTGTATAGTCCGTGAACCATATTAATTAAATTATCCAAATGCATGGTTAAATCTCATCCGTCCATATACACGTCATTATAGAATTATAATATATATATATATTATAAATGTATAATTTAAATATCGATATAATAAATATTTAATAATTGAGAAATAAAAAATGATGTGTAAAAAATATAAAATTCCATCGCATATTTAAGTTACACGTGCAATACTCTGTCAATGCACGCTTTAGATATATGTAAAATATTCAACAGGCGCGTTCTTAAGTAGGCACCTTGTTAGCACTAATTATATTAATTATATTGCCAAAGCATTAAATATCTTATTCCCAGTTACCATCTTTTGCATGGTTAAATCTTATCCGTCCATATTATTACAAATCCAAATTAATATGGTATATTGATATACATAATTAAAAATAAACACACTAAATTGATTAAAGATTAAATTCGATATCAAATATGTACTTATCAAATATTTAATAAATTATGAATTATATGCTATTATATAATAAGCATGCATTAATATGCAAGAAATTATTTAATATGCGAGGAATAAAACATAATGTGTAAGAAAAAAATCCACATGGATTAACAATTACACATTGGCATTGGGTTGTCAATGTGTATACCTATATATTCAACAGACACACGCGCACGTATGTTAACTCTTTCAAACACTTGACTATTATATTGTTTGAATATGTATATATGTCAGCATGCATGTTTTGACTAGGGATTTCAAAGTTTTATGTAGAAAAACTATGTGTGTAACACCTTAATACACGCTAGTCATATTGAACACGTCCAAGCTTCTGCTGTATATAACTAGGCTTACTCAACTCATTATACATTCATTTACAAAATTCACGCACACGCGCACGCACGCAACTCGTTAAGTATACATTAAGCTAGCATTTATTGGAGTTTTGTTGTACATCGAGCAGAAGTTTACATGAAATGGCTTTGGGGAGGATTTGCTATGTTCTTCTTATATTGCTAGCTTTGTTGAGTTAATTATGTGCTCAAGATTAATTAGAGATAATCAGAGTTCACCATTTCCAGACAGTGTTACACAATCTGAAGATAGAGTTATCCCACTTCTTAAGAGTGCTGAAAGCTCTAAGCGAGGAAGTAGTCCTCCAAGGGGACCTTCAAGAAGTATTGATTCCGTAGGTTCTGGATAAAGCTAGAGAATTATTGTTGATCTTCTTGTTAATCATTTTCTACCATTCTTTAAGTTTAATGTCAAAGTTTTATATGCTTGTCTTATATGTACCATTTGGAGATCTCTCTCTACATAGTTCTTCGTGTTAAGAATCTACTTAAATAACAGAAAATTAGTAATTCGTTCTACCTAAGAAGTTTTTTAAAATTTTAATTAGCACTATGTCTTTACCATAATTAATTATGTATTTGAGACATTCATAATATTATATTATGATAACATTAAGAGTGTTTTGCAATATGCAGCAGTGTAATTTAAATACATGGCTAATCGTGGTAAAGACATGATGCTAATTAAGATTTTAATTTTTTTTAAGTAAGATGAATTATGAATTCTTTATTGTTTATTTGAGTAAATTCTTAATACGGGGAGCTGTGTAAGTCAAGACCGGAGGTATTTCTTATCATTCTTTTCAATGGAGTATGTCAAGAATTTCGAGAAGCCATGCTCAACCGAGTATAATTAAAAAAGAAAAAACAACCGAACTTGAAACTTGCATCATATATCGACTTTTGCTATTCAATTACCATAGGTTTTACCATGTCTTGAAGAAGGACATTGTTTCTAAAGAGGTGGAACATAAGCGACTATCCCTGATGGTGAAAGAGGGAAGGGAACACATATTGGTTGTTCTCGTCGATTACCTCACTTATAAGTTCACTCTAATATACATCAGGATTCATCTGAGGTACATATGTGACTTTCAAAGGACTGTTGTATCCTCTTAGCTTTATAGAACTCGTGAATTTGGTGGAACCTTTATTTATGATAGTATGGTGTTGCCCTTTCGTAAAGAAAAATTATAATTCGTGAATTGTTTTTTCAAGTGCAGCATAGCTTGAAATTGACTATGGTGTGTTGAGAACACAATTCATTTTTTTAATTTAATACTTTTTTTGTATAGGTGCCATGGATTGTTTATAAGCGGGCATCCAAAGAGCTTTGATGAATGTCAGAAATAATCTGGTTTTCTCTTAATTATTACAATATTTTGTATGTTAAGGATGTTTGGTCAAAACTTTGTTTGTAATGGTACGGTGTTATTTTTTCGCAAACAAAAGTTCTAATTCACAAATTGCATTTTTAAATGAAATATAATTTGAAATTGATTATGGCGTGCCAAGACCACGGTTCATTTTTGTAATTTCGATACCTTTTTTGTACAAGTGCATACAGTTTTTTACTTTCATGTAATACTTCATTTTTTGTGTCTGATTTTAACAGTCAAGGACATTCAAAAGATGAGAGTCAAGGCTTCTTGGTCCATTCTTGGCCTGGAAGAACTCTAATGAGCATTAAAGATAATCTAGTTTCCTCTCAATTACCACAATATCTCCATGAATCATGACTCTAGAGCCATTCATCTATGATGCATTAGTGCAAGTAAGCCTAGCTTACATATGTAATATTTACCACTACAGGATCCTGCCTATTTGCCATACATGAAGGAACTATAGCAGAGGAAAACTTACAATATCGCTCTTGAGGTATGATCATGCACACGATTTCGATTGATATACTAAGCTGCTTGTTATTAGGTCACAATAAAAACCAAAAGAATCCATTTCAAAGCCCGAAGTACTTTCAAAGACTTGTAAGTTTCTTAAAAAAAGTTGAGGTGTAAGTTTTGTAGTTAAATAAGATACTAAACTGCTATTGCTGGTGTTGGTTGTTGCCTTTTGGAGCACCAGATTTTGTTTGCAACAAGGACGACAAAGGCCCTCCAAGTAAGTGACAAGTTCGCTTTGTATCCTGTCTATGTGTGAACCCACGTAGCTAAATGTTCATGACTATTCACATGGTACCGGCTTATTCAGTAAAAAATCAAATATGAAAATTTTGTTCCACTTGTAATATGCTAAAGGCGGTTGTAACCTCTGGGTTTAGATCCTTCATGTGTGAATCTTCAAGATGATAACGAGGGCTCGGAGTCTCTACTCATGTTAATTACATGTGAGGTGAATTGTTGTTTGTTTTTGCAGACTTTGATATGGTGACTCCCATAACTCTCTTAAATATATTAAACTGAATGTGTGGTGTGTTCTATGTTGATACAGGGGACCGGCAAAAGTGCAACACATGGTGGTCAAATCAGGTGAGGTGGCAGCATGCATAGAGGAGCTCCAGAACCCATACAGGAAAAGCCAGGCAACTTGGTTTGCAACATCGGATCAATAATATCATGCTGGTGGACAATCTTAAAATACGATGCTGAGTACGGCAAGATACTGGTCTTAACTTGCATCTTAGCCGCTGGGTCTATATGTAAGTTAAGCTTGTTACTCTTAAATAGTAATGTAAACAATACACATACATATATCTATACTTGTGTTATATAATACGTATTAATCATAGGATTCCAGTTTATTTATACTACATTTTAGAACGCCTCAAGTTCAGTTTTGCATAAGGTCAATAGATAAATATTTGTATATCCGGAAGGAAGTTTTGTATTCTTCTGATTAAATATATGTACGTGGTTGAAAAATATAATTAAAATTTTATCTTAAGTTAAGTTTAAAATGATTATAGCAATCATGATGGGAGCGAAGATATTACATGGTCGTAATAATAATTTTCTAATGTTGAATTCATAAAACTGTCAAATGGAATTTAAATTTTAAAATTAAAACTTTATGAATATATTTTAATTATTAATATTTGAAAACATACACCATGTAATATATAGTTTAAATAGAAAAGAATTAATTACAGGTGAAAGATGAGTCACATTTAAGTGGTTTTTGCATAAGCCCATTTAAAACGCATGAAGGGGTGGAACGGATGTCAAATTTAATACAATACAATATAATATTAATACTTTTGTAAATCTAAATTACGATGATGTTTTATTAAGGAAAACCATATATAAATAAACTACGGCCACCTTTTTCACAACTTGGTAAGCATGTACTCTTTACCAGCCTCTCTGTACGCTCCTTCAACTGTTCCATACTCATTCTCAATCTAAAATCAGATATTCTATATACATATACACATACACTTAAATACATACGTGTGTGTGTGTGATATAAAAGTTTCTACCTTGCACACACATAAGGCCCAATCCGAAGATTAACGTAAAGACTGGGTTTTTATCAAAATCGCACTAAAATATAACGTGAAGTTTATGAAATTATATAATTTACTATAAAATTAAGATTTTACATGGACTTTAAAAATCCTAAAAAGAAAAAGTTATCATAAGTTTATAAAATTATCAAATTGACCCTCTAGTTTTATATAATTATCACATTAATCTAGTCAAATTTACTATTAATCAGACTCACACACATGCAATATATTGTTTAAATGTTGATATTTTAAGTTCATTCAAAATAATTAAATTAATAATCATATTTTAAATATAGATATAAAGTATTAAGGGCAATATTCGAATTTATTGGCTTTAATATTACGATAATAAATATGGATTGGTTGGACCGTGTTCACTTTTGAAAAGAAAACCCTCATACAATCTTGGAGCGAACGCATTCTTTCTTAGGGAGGAGAGGGGCCCTGCCGCCTAGGGTTGGGCGGTGCTATGGCGGCTTGGGATTGTAGCGCGCGCGATTGGAGCGTTCAAGTTTTCTTTTATAAAACTTAACAAAAAAATTCCTCTGTTTAAGGGATGGGGAGTGACAGAGCCATTGCCGAGGAGATTCAAGGTTGCAAAGAATGCATCATCAAGGAACCACAGGTATTTAACACATATTATTGCTGCAAATTCCACAATTCTCTCTGGGTTTCATTTGTTTTACATAATTATATGGAAATTTCTATGCTGTATAAGCCAATCTTATATTGTTTAGGTGGGAGACCTCCCATGGTCAATACAGGCAATGATAATCGATCGCTTACCAACAATGACCCTCTTGGAGATTCAAGCTGCAGATCCCCAGTGGTGGCAAAGTGTTGTAAAGCATTGTGGGCAAGCTCTAACCAAACCCAAGCAGCCTCTGCTAATCCGATGGACAGATTCTCAAAGGCTTGTTTCACCACATAGTGGATTCTGGGTTACTGTTGCAGACTTTACTGGTCACTGGTTGTTCTACCAACCTGACTATCTCAACAACACACAAATCCTCACCATGGACAGCGCTGGTTGTTTGATGTGCTGCATCACGGTTGACAGCAAAGTTCTCGTGTTTAACATCCTTACAGGTGTGTGTGTGAGAGAGAGAGAGAGAGATGATATCTTGTGACAGGGTGTTGTAAAGAGCTTCCAGTAGATTTTAAGATAAGTGACTCCGAGAATTCTTCTCGTTGGTGCATCACCATGACATGGGATCCTTCACGAGCTTATCAAGTTATAATTTCCAACTCCGAAGCTGTTCACATATACACCTCGGTGACTCGCAGCTGGAAGCACTATATCGATGTTCCAGAACGCACTGAACTATGTCGTGTGTTTAGTGGGGATGTCTACGTCGTTGCAAAGATTAAGGAGATGTGGAAACTGGATTTAAACGGTGGTTTTGTACCTTGTTTGGCAAATCCTGAGGGTTGCGTGTTGCATCTTGTTACACATCCAGATGGTTTGCTCCTCGTGCAGAGTGTATATACTCTGTACTCGCACATATATCGGTACGAGGGAGAGGGTGTATGGGAGAAACTCACAGAGGTTCCTAAGGAGATTATGACAATTATGTACAGGTCTGATCCAGAGGGGCGTTTATGTGAAGTATCTTTGAGCTGTGCGTTTGTTGGGGCTTCGTTATATCTACTCAGCCAGTGCTGGACGTTCAATGGAGTTGGAGAACTATATTACACTGCAAATGAGGTTTTGATTTCCTACCAGCTGGACAGTAAAGAGTGGAAGGTGCTTGATGCAAGGAAGAGACAGGTGGTTAAGGAGAAGAAAGATGGCAATACTGAAACTCTGTGTGGACTCCAGTCTCCGGACTTCAGCATTCTGAGTTGACAAGGTGTATTATTTATATATAAAGTGTGTGTGTAATGTAATAGATAAAAAACGAAAAAAATATACTCTTCGTATGTTACTCAGACTGCCCCCCAGTTGTAAAACAGGAATCCCCAGGGAGTTCCTTCCTATCTCTAGAATCCTGGTATCTCCATATGGCATATTCAGCAGCACTTCCTCGAGTAAAATGTTGTTCTTTTTAAACCATTTGATCCACTTCCAAGTTGTTGATACATCAACTATAAGCCTCCTCACCTGTACCATTGGCCACCCGAGTTCTTCAGTAATAGTATTACTCATGCAAGGAAACTGCATTGTATCCACGCGAACATTCTGTAAATCCTTCAAGATACTCATAAAACACTGGGTACTGTCCCACAAGCGAACAATGGAGATGTCCGTTAGCTTTGGAACAACAAGTTTAAAGTCCTTCGACTGTGAACCAAATGAGAGCGTTCCCACGTGTAATAAGTCTACAGCATTAACCACTGCTAATTTGTTGTCATTGATGTAAAGAGAATCCAAAGATTGTATGTTCACCAGGTTAAGCTCTCCCTCTAACTGGAAACTCCACTGTATCTCAAGTGATCGGAGGTTCGGAGATGCAATGGTGAGTTGCGTCTGTGGTGGTGCCAAATCTCTCAAACTTAACGTAACAAGTCTGTTACATAAGGCAAGAGCGTCCTTCATCTGCCAAATGCTATCACATACACTGAGATTCTTCAAACATTTGCACTTGAGTATCGATTGTAGCATCAGCTGCATCTCCATATTACTTTTGTATTGCCAAACATTTGGATTGTCTGAATGGTACCACTGTAGTTGTTAAGAAACCGACACACTCTTGAGCACGAGTACTCACCGCGCCACATATCTATAGTAACCACTCTAGCTTGACTGCTACTAACGAGCGCCTGCTGCCAAGCTTTACATACCAAGTTCAAAACGCTCAATTTCGGATGCTCGTACTCAGTTGCTAGCCCTAGAATGTACCCGAGCACATCGGCCGGAAGGGAATTTAATGCGTCCCCGAAGCTAAACGTGCATTCATCCTGATCCTGTCCCAGTCAATCCTAGCATGTTTTCTCAAACTAAACGTGCATTCATCCTGATCCTGTCCTGAGTCAATCCTAGCATGTTTCCCCAAACGAACACACTCGTCTACCCTATAAGACATAGTAATTCTTAACGTACTACGTGAATTAAATCCTATAAGACATAATAATTCTTAACGTGCTACATGAATTAAATCCTAGATAATAGAATCTTATGAAACAGTCTTCCAACCGACCACGGATAGCGCCACCACCAAATCCAATTTGCCGTACTATGACCTTTAATCAACCTAAGATCTAAATATGCCATACATAATGGGTAAAAGAGCATATACTTTTTAGATACTGTATATGTATTAAACATAGATTTTTAGGATGCTATTTTTAATTTTCATCTTCAATTCTAGTGTAGACATGTATACTTATTCTTATACTGAATTTAATATTAAATATTTCATGAAATATGATTAATATTTTAATATATTTGAGTTACAACAATTATAAGTACACTTCATTAAATAAAACTTAATCATATGAGTGAACTTTATGAACCGTTCTAGGAAATGTTAAGGAGGGTTATTGTGAATTCTATGCACTTTCATACAACTTCTTACAGTTTCGCATCCATGACATGTGGATGACATAAAAATTTGCCAAGGTTTCTTAAAATTATAATCCTCCAATGGGAGGCATGTGGAGATGGCTACGATGTCCATTTTAAATTTATTATGGCAATTGAATGAAGTGTTCGTGAGAAAATCCTCGACATCGATTACTTTATGAGAAAATCCTTAACCTTATGAAAAATCCTCAGTGCCAAGGATCTTCTTGTAAAGTTTGCACTGATGAGGATTTTATTATACATGGGCTATATGAGTTTAGAATTGCCACACATGCTTCATATTTAGGAGGACCATCGAATAGGGGTATTCATGAAAATTTTAAATGTCAAAGTTTTTTTTCTTTTAAATATAACTAACTAGTTATAAAGAAAAATAACCGTTGGGTGGAGCTACATGAATTTAAAACTTAAGATTTATATGCATTTAGGATTTATAATGGCTGTTGAATAGGATGTTCATGAAAACATCAAGTTTTTTTTTTCTTTTTAATATTAATTAATAAATTATAAAAGGAATTTAAGATAATTATAAAATAAGGTAACATGATTTTAAAATTTAAGTGACTATTGGATGTGATCGTGTATGTTTTGGATTTATAATGACTATTGAATAAAGTGTTTATGAGAAATTCTTAATAAAGAATTCGATGACAACATCTTTGACTTATGAAACTATTTTTGGCTCCAAAGATTTTATTAAACATGTTGATAAATTTAGGATTTAAGTGGGCATCGGATAGGTTATGTGCATTTTAAATTTTAGGATGGTCTTAAAGATTCTTAACAAGAGTTTTTTTAAAAATACGATTAATATATTGATTTATAAAGAGAGTTTAAAATAACCGTTAAATGAAGTCACATGGGTTTAAGATTTTGGTTATTAAATAGGGCCACATTCATTTAAGATGCGAAATTATGCCAAAAAATTTATTTTTTCACTAAGTTTAACAAGTTCCAAATTTATAAGACTATGGTGATTCATGAGCAAGTTGTGCATGACAAAGATTGAGCGATTGTCATAGTTTTTACTATGACTTGACCCTTTACTTTGGATGTTGACTGTTGTTACCTACTGTACTATGTTGATGAACCTTAGATGTAATAGGAAATAGACCTGCTTAGTACACTTGGGTCTTTAGTGATGGTCCGACCGGGTGTCATTAGGTATTTATAAGAAACTCTAAGTGAAGTTAGAATTTACTTTTTAAAAATCCACCCTCAATTTTGACATCCCAATTAGGCTGATTGGTTAATGTAGATGAGTTTGGCGTGTTTAGTAGGGTTAAGAACACCTAGGGTTGCCCTAACCCACGCCCTTGGGTAGGGTTTTAGGGTTAGAGTTAGGCTAAGTTAAACACTTTCTCATTAACTTAATAAGGGGCTAACTAATTTCATGTCGAGTCAGAAAGAAGGGGGGGCAGGGGCTCCGTCACATAAATAAGGTAATATGAGTAGGAGAGCTTTTGGGATCATGACTGAGTTCGTTGCTCTTCTACCGGTGCAAGCTTCAACTTGTGTCGTTAAGGTACAACTCTTTGTTGTGCCGCACTAACTTCCAGATGACATAGGTACATCCCTCTTTAGCACACCCTTAACGTTGGCGAATCCATGCTTGAAAGGTCTTATCGGAATGCACATTCCAAGAGGCAAAGGTTAAGGCTTGTCTTTAACCTTCTTCCCTTGTCCAACCGTGGGCATGGGATCTTGTTTTACGGGTTCACAATACCCTAAAGGGTTCTAGAGTTGGCATTTAGGAGCCATGTTTGTGGCACTTGGTGCAACTCTTGATAACCCACATTATGGAAGGCAGTGTCACATGGAGATGTGACATTGAGTTAGAAGTCACACGATACAATGCCCGAGGCACAACCTTTGGAGTCGTGTCATGGGTTTGTCGCCAAAGGGGTTGGATACTCTAGTAAACATACATGTTTGTGTTCGCACTAGGGTGCTAAACCTTGGGCATTCGCTCAAGGGAGGTTAAGTCTTGTAACTAGGTATGCTTTAGCACACCTAACTAAGGGGTGTTCTTCTTAGGATCTAAGGGTTGAACAACCTAAGCTCATTAGCAAAAGCCTTATCATGAGACATTCGCAACGTTATGTACTTAGGGTTATCCAAACCTAGCCTTAAGGAGTTTAAACATTTGTGTTTCGCCTACAGCGCACTCATGTTCTCACTAAGTACTAGCCCTAGTTCTAGGGCCACTCGAAGGGGTTGTTTCCCGGATGAGGGGGTGATTTCTTAAGGGGTAAGTGACAATACCTTAACTCTGTCATGGGGACATGTGTGAGACACATCTCCTTTGTGGAATTAGGGCATAAGCCTGTCTAGGTCTACTAGGATGGCTAATTTTACTCGGGATATCTTCTAGGGTTGGGGGATGATCATTCTAGGGGGTTTAGGATAGGATTTTAAATCTTTTGTTTAACTAAGCATCTGAGTCAGACTCTTAAAGACTTAGTATTGCTCACATAGGGAATTGACGCCGTAACACCACTTGGTAGCCATGTGTTACCACGTGTTAGCCCTCCGGGTTAAAACTCTTACAGCGATAGAGTGATATATACATGTAAGCATCCTTAAACCTTGAAAATTCATTATATATACAAGAAAGAAAAAGAATCTTACTTAATTTTTACTAAAACGCAAATGTTTAAGAAAATAATAAAATATATAAAAATTATCTTATAAAACTTCCACCCCTTTCTCCTCCTACCATTCTCTTGTTTTACTTATTTCACCTGTTTATGACATAAAGAAAGAAAAGTATTATACACTATAAATATGACAAAAATATTGAAATAGATTATATATGACTATTAAGGTATATGAGTAAAAATTGACTTATTAAAAAATTTACAATATATTAAAATCATCACAATGACTTGGAATAATGGTGTTCAATGACTAAATAATCACCAAGTAATCTTTATTAAAAAATTATTATAGATGTGGTTTATTAAAACAAAATGACTTCTTAAGAGTATAATCTTGAGTTAGTATCATAATTAAAGGCCAAAGTTGAATGTTGAGATGTTTTCCACAAATGTAGGATAATTTTTATATGGTATATTTATATATTTATAATATTTTTTTAATATATTTTATAGCTTAATTATGTTTTAAATATGTTTTGGAGATTAAAATAACAGATGGTGATAATTAACTAGGCAGAAGTAAATCAGGTTAAATGTAAATGAATTTGTCCTAACGTGCAGATCGCTGGTGGCAACACAATAATACAAATGTAGTTTTATAATTTTAAATTTAATTTTAATAAATTTTAATTTTAAATTAATAACGGAATTTTCATGTTTTAATGTAAATTTTTCATCAATATGAGATTATTTACAGTCCTTAATTAGTTTATTTAAATTATTTAGCAGTGATTTAAACTAATTAAAAACTGTAAATATCTAATTTAAAACGTTCTTTCAAAAATTACAAGGAAATAAGTAAATAATAAAACACTCACTCATCCACTGAAAATTAAGAAAAAAGAATATTCATTTAAATAAACTTACTATTATTTATTACGCTAATATATTCATTTTTTTTTTAAATTTTATTTCAAGATTTTAAGATAACTTAAACTTACCATCAACATAATATGCATGTATATTTGTACCAAAACCATCTGCTTAAATATGTACCAATAAAAGCATTTCTCTCCCTCTCGCACTGCTTCAAAATTATGCATCTGCTAAATAAAAAGAAAATCACTACTTTAAATAATAGATTAACAATATGTAGAAAGTAATGGGGTTTGATGCATATATCTCATACATATATCTCTGTGTGTATATGTACACGTTTGTGTATGTATGACCTAGTATGTCATAATATCATACACAGACACACACACGTGCGCGCACACACACACACGCAATCTTATACTTACTGGAAAGAGTACTCTCAAGTATAAGGGCCAGAACGCGGTTGTTTAAGAAAGGAAGCAATAGTGTTGCCTAATCCTGCACCAATGGCCTGAGCCAGTTGAGCTGCCTGCATCATTTCATTACTACTCAGTTCTAAGTTACTCAAGAAATATGTGTGAAATAGATATACATATATAGCACATACCAACATAGATATAAATACGACGTATAATAATGCACCATTCGTCACATACGTGTGACACACACATACATATAGAAAGCACACACGCACGCACACACACGTCATCAAGATCCTCATTATTATCATCATATCAAATAAACGTATATATACATATACATACACCCTACGCACACATACACACATTTCATGAGATACACACTCTAAACTAGCATACAGTTCAACACTCAGGCACACACAAATATTACCTCGTTTGCCGTCTTTCTGCAATCTATCGCATCAACCAGCCTCTTCTCCATAAAATTCCATGTATCCCGAAAACCTTTATAAATGAATCATACCAGTTTATCATAACATATCGGTACTCGTGTTCGTGTGTGTGTGTGTGTGTGTGTGTGTGTGAGAGAGAGAGAGAGAGAGAGAGAGACGTGTATATACACGTATATGTATTATATACCTGGAGAGTAATCAGTGAGCATGTAGATCTCTGCAGCTGTGTAAACACCACCTAGTAACGCACGCTTTGTGTACCAGTCCCAGTCCGTAGATCGATCCCCTACAGCGTGCCACATCTCATCCATCAACACAGCCCTTTGCTTCATAGCAACCGGTAGATTAATGGGATTAGCCTGCAACAGACACGTATACTAGTTTAAACAAACTAAACATATATAACGATAGAACATATACTTTATGTTATACTTGATTATGTTTAGGACCCAAGACTAAATTATAAATACAAAACTATAATCAACATTAGTATAAAGTTTCGTACATGATTAAACTATATTAACTTAGTTTAATAACTGTCAAATTCATTACCTGGATACTTAATGCTTGGGCCCATTTAGAGATATAGGGGCATGCATTTCAAGACGCATACGTATGATTCTTGCAAGCCTCCATGTAAAACGAGCTTATCAAGTTCCTCTCTTTTCCTTTCTACAGCGTCAATCAGGTCTTCCAAACATCGTCCATAAAATACTGAAAATTATAAAACATTAACTAACATCGTATTAAACTCTATAACTATATATAAACTTATATAAAGAGCATAAGTTTAAATATATAAAACCTTGAGTATAAATTAAGTAACCTCTATATAAATCATCATCTCTCTCTCTCTCTCTCTCTCTCTAGGTGCAAAATGCTTGAGTGATTATACTTATACATCTGAACAATTACTTATTATATGGAACTATCTGTATTTGCATTATTACTTATTATAAGTTTTGTAAGAAAAAAACAAATAACTAGAAAACTGATTACCTCAACTAGAGCCGCTTCCTTCCTTTGAAATGCTCCAAGGATCGATGGCGAAAGATTCACATCTCTTGCTCCAGCTGCAATGGCCGCCTCTGTCCATCCAAGCGTAGGCTGCAATCTCCACACGTTATGTGTGCGTGCGTTGTGTATATATGTGTGTAGTATGTGTATGTATCATCTAATGTAAGCCTGTCTGTTCCGTATCAATAAGAACAAACTAGCATATCGCACAATGTGTACAATAATGGCATACACATATATTTGCAGTTACAGTTATCATATCGTGTATATTATATAACAAGACAAGTACATGTCTATATATATATATATATATATATTATATAATATATATATATGTAGTATGTATGTATATATGTATGTATGTATATCAGATGTGTATTGTAGGCAGTAATACATAATTACCACATAAGTGAGAGAAGCATCAAGTACACGTCTCTTCTCATCGTCTTCCTCCCTTTCCTTTTGCTTCTTAGCCTCGTGCTTGTTCTTCTCCTTCTCATTATTATCATAAAGACAAGTTAATACATATTAAATTTTAAGCTGAAGTGGCAGCTGTATCGTAAATGCGATATGCATATGCACATGCATGGCTGTATACCTTCAACATTTGCATCAGGGTCTTTGCACATGAAACGAACTGAGACTCTTGAAAGACCATTCCCAGTGTGAATGTCAGTTCTGCATCTTGCTTGATGAATAGAGCTTAATCCTGCTATTAATTCGTCTTTTATTTGATGTTAACATAATCGTAATGAGATGTGTGTGCGTGCGTGTGTGTGTGTGTGAGAGAGAGAGATTTACCTCGAGACCAACACGTGCTAGTTCCTCCATATCTAAACATTATGAACAGAATCATCAATCAGCACATTTCTTAAACAATATGGTTATAATGCATAGCAATACATAATAATAAATAGCACACACAATAAAAGATAACACAAACACATAGCATGCATTTAATAAATAATAGATATAATATACACACACACGAATAGAAACTTGTACCTGTTCAATAAGGCGTTGTGTAGGATATGTGGATTGCTTCCAATGAGCTGAAACATACATACATACATAAATACACACACACACACACGTGTGTGTGTGTACCTCTGTCTCTTGTTGTCTAGCTGCTCTGAGGGAGAATAAGCTGCAGGCATAGAACACAACACGCGCGCGCGCGCGTAAAATACACGTAATTTTCGTGATTTATATGAAAACCATGGCCTTTATACTTAAAAACTATGGTTTTTTCTCAGATTTTATAAATTTTTGATTTATATAGATACCATACCTGTACAATCGCTTGCGCAGTAGCGTCCTCACGACCGCCATTCTCCTGCCCTAATCGACACGTGGCACAGTTGTGTTCGATTTATGTACATAGTAGAAATGTCATGCAACACTTTTTTTTTAATAAATAATTCGTTATTATTTTTTATTTAATGATTATATTAATTCAATAATGTTGATTATTTCAAAAATAGGCATTTTTTGTGCTTATGTTTATTAAATTTTAATATCTTATTTATTTACTAATTATAGGATTATGCATTATGCGTATATGTATACATATACGTATGTACGTACTTCGTACATGTGTATAAATTTTGAAAAGCGATAGACACGAGTGTGATTTATTTGTCCCTCGGGTTAAATGTCGCCCTAATGGAGTACTCTCGGGAATTTACCTGGTAATAATATTATACATTAATTCCCAGCTGGTCAAGTCTGTACATTGGGGTAAAAGAAAATGACACCAGTAAAATCTACTAGATTTCCAGGGTAAATCCTCATAATTACTTTCCTGACGAGATATTCCCTCTTAATTACGTAATTAAACTCTGCTTAACTGTGCATCACTCCCATGTGAAACCCGTGTGTAACCTGCTAATTAATATTAAACTAATAATAATTAACTAAATTAAAAAAGAAAAAGTTTGAAGTTGTTTGTTGAACCCCATATCTCATATTGCTTGTGAATGCCTGTTGTTTAAGTTTCGATGACGTTCTCCTTGAGAGGACCTCATTACTACAACCAAAACAAGGTTAATATAGTATGCAAATTACTATATAAGCTTATATACACAATTATACAAACTATATAGCTTATGCAAACATTAAACTGTTTAAGAAAATGAGGTAAACATAAACTCTACTTAAAAACTAGTTAAATACTCACTACTTGTTTCGCCTTTAGATTCAAGCTCGTGGAGCGTCTTGGTAAGATTGTTAACAATGTTGTCATGCACATCCGTACAGAAGTAGCCGGTGCGTCAAAACGTACATGCTTCTGTGGTGACCCCTTTTCGCCCTTTTCTTCAGCCTTTCCTTCACCCTTAACCTTAAGAACCTTCTGTGGAGACTTACCAACAACCTGGTCTTCACCCTTAACAACCTTACTACCCTTCTTGGGAGACTTACCAACAGCCTGTTCTACACCTCGCAACTCTACCCTTTTCACCCTTTCCTACAGGCATACTAACCTTCACGGAAAGGCTCACGAACAGGCTCATTAAGGGAACCTCCAGAAGGTCATCATCCTCTGTAAGCGGTACAAGACGAATACCATCAACCTCCTTGGGCTCATCCCACAACGGTTTGTCCGATCTCACCTCGGGCTTGATCTCGGACACAACCTCGGGCACTACCTCCGTCTTGACCTCGGCACAACCTCGGACACACCTCCGTCTTGACCTCGACTCGACAACCTCAGGCTCTACTTCAATAGTCTCAAGCTCAGGCATATCCAGCTCCTTAGAAACCTTCATGTTTAGTGATAACCTCCTTAACCTCATCAGTTTTAGGAGGGATAACCACTTCACTAACCAAGGCTTACCCTCAGCCGCCTTGAACAAACCATCAATCCAAACAAATAGCTTACTCTTGAAGTCTTCAACGTACCCATGAGAGCTGGGCCATCGGATATTCTCTTCTTCACCGTGGGAATATCCTCCTGAGTCCAATCTGTGTATGGCCAGTTATCTTCAGGCTTCTCTCCCTTAGCCCATCTTTCTCTTCCTCCTTTGTTTCTTCGATCCGAGGGCCCATACTAAGCAATGCAACGATGAACAGAGCGGTGGAGATCAACAGTGGGGAGAATACACAAGATATGGAAGAGTGATGGTGTTAAAAGCAGCAGAAATAACCCACATATCACTGGATGCTTCCAAGAATCTCGAACACAGATGAAATATGAAACCCATATTAAAAGAAAACAAAGAAAAACCTGTACTTCAAGCTCTCTATAGCAATCTAGATATTAGAAAACCTCTATTCTTTTATCTATCTAATGATCTAAAGATCATATACCGATCATAAGGGCAGGAGAAAAGGGGAAAAGGGGGAACACGAATGATACCTTCCATCAGGCGCCCATGGATAAATAGTCAGGGAACTTGAGGGTACGGAAGAGAGTGACAGGGGGGCCCAAATGTTGGAAATTTTGGCCACTGTACGGACGTTGTTCTTGATGTAAAACCAAACAAACCTGTATCTTGAAAATGAATTTATCTAAACCATATACTTTAGTAAATTTACAGAATAATTAAGTTTAAAAGAAATAATTTTTTTTATTTAAAAATATATGTTTTTTTTTATCTACCCCCACAAACACTGGTACATGAAGTGGACTGTTTAAGAAATGTGACGGTTCTGAAAGGGCAAAAGGGCAAAAGGGCAAAAGGGCAAATTTAAAAAGGGTAAAGATAAGATAAAGTTGAACACGTCACTAAAAGAAAAGTCACCATCTTAACAGAGCACATAAAGAAAAGTAAAACACCTAACTTTCGACTTGATCTAGTAAATGGTAAAGGTAAAAAGTAAATAATTTAATGACGTAATTTTATGAAGATTATATATTGATTGTTATCCATATATTTGATTTACATGCAGACGTAAGGTATCTTTATATGTTGACTCTCAATATATACAACAAATAAATTGTTTAAATTAAATTAGATACATGTATAATGACTTATATTGTCCTGTTCTATCCACAAGATAGGATACGCGGCGAAGGGACAAAGCCAAATAATCTATGATACTATGTGTGTGTGTGTGTGTGTGTATGACACTATATATTGAATTGTTTAAGCTTATTACAAGAGAACACGTGATACTGTAGGCCATATGCTAAGAAATAACCTTATGGTACGTCATGCATATGTAATGTGGACAATTTATTATTCAAATTAAATGTAAAATATTCAAAAAAAAAACTTTAATATAAATAATATAATATTACATTTCAAACGACAATTCTAAAATAAGAGATTCCAGAGGTCATATTTGACACGTATATACACACGGGGGCTCACACGTACACACGGTGAAAAATGTTGCGACTTATTTTAACTTTACTATAATTAGGGTGCCACGCAAATCAAATATCAAAATATATTCCTTGTGTTTACCTCACTTTAACTTTTTCACTATGACATGGTTTGTTAAGACTTGTGTAGTTAAATTCTATATTAAAAGGTTTTCAACATCTCATACAACCACATACAGTAAATTAATTTATTTTTATTTTTATATCATTTAAGATTCCAAGTTTTTCATTTTAAAGTTTTATTACAAAATGATTATACAAAATTATGGTAAGTTAAGCTCCTTAGATCAATTAGTAATAATCATAAGTTAATGTTTTATTTAAACTTTTCAATTCTTAGATTTAAAATTTTTTTTTGGTATTTTTTATATTAATTCATAAATATAAAATCTTTCTTGTGTGCAGCTAAAATTAAATTAATTGCATGTTAATTTTAGCTTTGCAAATAATATGAAAAATACAAAAAAAGCAAAAACTAAATTTAAAAACTTATTATTAAATTGATACAGATCATAATAACTTGTTATAACCCTTAAATAATATTAATAAATTAATAAAATATTAAATCTAAAATATAATATAAAAGAAATTAAGAACAATATTTTAACATTAGAATTTATAAATAAATAAATAAAAAGTGTGGTTTTGTATTTACATGAATTGCTTAAAAGGTCAATATATTAAACATATGCTATAAACATGCACGCTCACATGCATGTATGTATATATATATAATATATATAGTTCTAACTATTTTATAAAGAGCTCTTATTCCATCTTTAATGTGTTTAGGAAAGGAAAGTCAAGCATGTTTATGCTCAATCACTCATGTTGTATGCATCATTGCATAGATACCATGGGCTACAACTCTTTCCATTGGTTTTTATTGTGACCTAATAACAATCAACTTAGTATACCAATCGAAACCGTGTGCATAATCATACCTCAAGAGCGATATTGTAAGTTTTCCTCTACTATAGTTCCTTTATGTATGGCAAAGGGGCAAGATCCTGTAGTGTTAAATATTACATCTGTAAGCTAGGCTTACTTGCACTCGTGCATTATAGATGAATGGCTATAGAGTCATGATTCATGGAGATATTGTGATAGTTGAGAGGAAACCAGATTATCTCTGATGCTCACTAGAGTTCTTCCAAGCCAGGAATGGACCAAGAAGCCTTGACTCTCATCTTTGAATGTCCTGGCTGTTAAAATCAGACACAAAAAAATGAAGTATCACGTGAAAGTAGAAAACTGTATGCACTTGTACACAATCCATGGCACTTGTACAAAAAAGGTATCGAAATTACAAAAATGAACTATGTTCTTGACACGCCATAGTTAATTTCAAACTATATTTCACCTGAAAATGCAATTCATAAGTTAGAATTTTTCTTTACGCAAAGACAATACCATACCATTATAAACAAAGTTTTGATTAAACACCTTGAACATATTAGTATTATAATAACTAAGAAGAAACCAGATTATTTCTGATACTCACCAAAGCTCTTTCAAGGCCCGCTTATACACAATCTAGGGAGCTTGTACACAATCCAAGGCGCTTGTACAAAAAAAAGGTATCAAAATTACAAAAGTAAACTGTGCTTTCAACACGCCTTCAAGCTACGCTTCACCTGAAAACACAATTCACGAATTAGAATTTTTCTTTACGAAAGGACAACACCATACCATCATAAATAAAGGTTCCACCCGACCCCTTTAGCATACGAGTTCTACAAAGGTAAGAGGAGAATGTATCTTAGAGTGAACCTATAGGTGAGGTAGTCGACGAGGGCAACCATTATGTGTTCCCTTCCCTCTTTCACCATCAGGGATAGTCGTTTATGTTCAACCTCTTCAAAAATAATGTCCCTCTTCAAGACATGGTGAAACCTATAGTAATTAAATAACAAGAGTCGATACGTGACACAAGCTTCAAGCTTGGTTACTTTTCCTTTTTAATTATACTCGGTTGAGTATGGCTCCTCAAAATTCCTGACATACTCCATCGAAAGGATATGATAAGAAATACCTCTAATCTCGACTTATACAGCTCCCCATGTTAAAAATTTACTCAAACAACAGAGAATTTATAATTCATCTTACTTAAAACAAATTTAAAATCTTAATTAGCATTATATCTTTATCATGATCAGCCATGTACTTGAATTACACTTTTAAAATCTTAATTAGCATTATATCTTTGAATTACACTTTTAAAATCTTAATTAGCATTATATCTTTATCATGATCAGCCATGTACTTGAATTACACTGTTGCGTAAATATTATCATAATATAATATTATAAGTGTCTTACGGTACTCAACAATGTATTTTAAATACATAATTAACTATAGTAAATACAGAATGCTAACTAAGATTTTCAAAACTTCTTAGGTAGAACGAATTACGAATTACGAATTTTTCTGATGTTTAAGTAGATTCTTAACACGAGGGAAGTATACAAGTTAAGACCCAAGTATCTTGCGGCATATTTTAAGATTGTCCACCCGCATGATATTATCATGCCGGTGGACAGGCACTGATCCGATGTTACAAACCAAGTTCCTGTATGGCATCCTTTGGTTCTGGAGCTCCTCTATGCATGCTGCCATCCTTTGGTTCTGAGCTCCTCTATGCACAATTGTCTTTAAAGCCTTTGACCTGTCGCAGATTTGCCATGGCTTTTGCCAAATACACGATTGGGGAGGGCGTTGTCACGATGAGATGATCATCCCGATAGTGTTGCTGCAAATCGTGTGGAAAATCCTGCACAGACAAAACCCTGGCAACGGCCACATCATATGCAAACCACGGTGCAACCACGGCCACATCATATGCACTAATATCAGCGCAACAACAGGGACAGACGATAGGAACTGGACCTTCTGTTTATGACTACATGGAGAGTGTGAGCTATTGGCAGGCTCACACTGCATTGCTCGCCGGTAATCCACTGGAAAAACTAACATGCTTCTGTTCCCTGTCACTAACAATGCATCAGAAAAGGACTGCACTGCAGTGTGGATCTGCTGTGGAGGGAGATTCTTCCAATCGCCTGCCGTCGAAACATCATCAGAGCATGAGCTCCACAGCCAGGCAAACCGAAATATCAAAATCGGAAATCCAAATGCAAGCATGCCCGGCAAAAGAAACAAGCTTTGACATCGAGACCTGCAGTGAGAATCCTGCTGAGGCTGAGACTGGATGGAGCTCCCTCAATCGCCTGTTGCCTGCCGCTGCTGCCGCCATTGCGGCTGAAGGTACGCTCAAAGGAGGGCCTGTGAATATATAGGCAGGGGAGATGAAATTAGTGACGTGGCTGCTTCGGGCGCAAGTGTGGGAGTGATGAGAAGCCATTGCGAACCTCGCTCGCTCGCTCGCTCTCGCATCCAGCAAACAAAAGCCCTAGGCACGAACAGAATATACCTCCTTGATATTTAGGTTTAGGTTAAGGCTGTTAAGCAAAGCGTCTAGCTTGGGGGTATATAAAGTCGACTTGTTTCTTATGTTTTCAGGATGAGAAAAAGACCATCTACATGGTAAGCTGTTTAGTCCTCTTTTTTCTAGCGCTCGTTACTTGGTGTGGCAACAGGCATCAACCACGAAGCAGATTCGATGCAAGTCACACAAGCATTGGTTGGGAACAGGTACCAGATTTGTTCCCTCAAATGTTCTTTATGCTTGGTTTTGGTCAGGTTTCTGAGCGGCACGGAAAACAGTCGTGTACGTGCTCACTTAATTTTGGGCCTTAGTCTCGAGCAGACGTATGACATATATCGTTTTACATTCATAAGACAGGCCTGGCTTTGTTGAGACGCAAGCACGCACCAATGCCTTTGTTGGATGGTTGCACAGTGATTTCTCTTTTCTTTTCTGGCCGGAGATAGCTGTGGTGGCTTCTTGTTGAGCTTGGTGATAGAGTAAGCTTGTGCTATTTACGAATATCTGTGACTGATCATCATCTATTTTCTAGCTTCGCAAATTGTACAACTATAGTCATTGTCGATCCAGCGTCAACGAGCAGCAGTCGTCGGTGAGCTACAGCAGTGTTTGTTTTGTTTTTGCTATGTCTAGTTGATGGTACGATTATGATTATTACATTGCTGTAAGCGACTGCTTTTTTGCTTTTTGCTCTTTCGCATGTTGCAACTGAGGTTTTGTCAGTTGTCCCTAATCAAACTACAGTATAAACTTAATTCCTGTATTTCCTCAAGATTTTAAAGGAGGGGCAGGTCCGAGACTTACCGCGTGGGAACACTATGGGTCAAAATCTGATATTTCTGTTCTGGCATTTGATTGCATTGCGTCTTGTTAATGAGCACTCGGTGCAATGGCGAGGGGAACGGAAGGTGTGCTTACGACAAGTTTTCGAAGTCGTTCACGACTGTGAGTTTTTTGTTACGAAGGTTTTTGCTAGGCCGGAGCTTGTTCCGGACAAAGCAACAGTGCAGTTAGAAGTAGAGTTTTTAAGTTTTAAGACCATTAAGGTACATTGAGTCATTGAAATTCTGCTGTCAGCTGTGGTTGACGTAAATGGTGGCCAACAAGATTGGACTGGATACAACTTCAAAGAAATAATGGATAACGCAACTGAGACGAGAACTACTGTATGAACTGCTAGTTTCGAAGTTCTAAACGGTGTCCATTGATATGATTGGTGCTCGTGAGCTTTGTTATTGTTTGTTTGGTAAGTTGAGTAGAAGCATCTCAATCTCAACATGAATTCGAGCATCACACTGTAAACGGCTCCAACCTCCAATCTGGTGACCAGGGAGTTTCGAATGTTCGGTATATTCTTTTTGGCTACGTTCGTTGTCACTTCTCAGACATAGTTAATTTTATATAATTAATAGATGAATAATGCAGCATAATGTCAATTTCAAATTTATCAAGTTTACACTTAAGGCATTATTTCTTAAACATCTTTTTCTTTTTTTTTTAAATGATGCTTTTTATTTTATTTTAAAGAAAATGCAATAAAAGAACTTCATTAACACCGACATAATTCCATTAGCTTTCTAATTTATATTGGAATAATAAAGTTGAATCTATAAAAAGAAATACTAAGATAAAAATAAGTTAAATGGTACATACAATTAACATCTAAAATTAATCTTTAAGGTAAGAGTCTTCCATCACATCTAGTGAGAATCAAGGCAACTATATAACAGAAATATAGTGATTAAATGATAAATATACTTTACACTATCAATATTTGTTTTAAAAGATATATATTCTAGATTAATTTTATATGTTCTTAAAATCAATCGATAAGATTTTACTAATGGACTATCTAATTAGTTAAATTCCATACGTTTAAAATTACATTTAAAATTATATTATAATTTGTCAGGGACACTAAGCTCGTCCCCCCACTCGTTGTAGAGGATCAAAGTAGTTTGTCGATACGGTTTACCTATAGCTGCTTTGCTGCATCAGGCAACTTTCCAAGGCTAGCAAGTGCCTGCTACATGTGACGGCCGCCGAAAGAGCAGTTCCTATTCCAGCGTATGGATCAACAATGCAACTTCTGTCAGGGCTGAAAGCACGGATGATGAAGTCCATGAAATCGGCAGGGAGGTTTTTGTCTTGGATCAGAGTCCTACAAGGGGTCACTGTTGATGAGGGAGTCGTAGTCTTCGAAAGTGTTTGTCGACAGCAAGGTTGACTGACAGTCATTTACATTGTGAATTTTTGTAAACGAGTTGTTAGTATGCTTAGGTGTGCATGTTCAATGTGTTCGCTTACCTTCTTTTTACCGAATCTAGTTGTCTTACATCCGAACAGTTCATTGCTTGTAGTCCTTCCTCTCCAGGCTCTGATGTTCAAAGTTCCTCCTGCACGGTAATGGTGAACTCGTTGGGGAAAATTATGACGAACCAGCCATTGTTGCATAGTAACTTTTGCATGCTGCCGCGACATCGGTTGGAGTGGATCGTCTCCATGGTTGTACGATGCCTTCTTCATCACTGAAGTTCAGAGGGGATTCGGCATATAACTAGCTACTCTCCATATGATGCCAGAGTGTTTTACTTGATAAATTGGACACCTGTCGATTGGAGGAAGATTCCCAAGCCGATGATTTCTGCCCCTTCGTGAAGTATTCGTAAACTCCCACGATGTCGAAGTGGTGTGCTGCAATCTTCATTGTCGGTTACTATGGTTGTCTTTCCGAGTTCGGCTTCTTTTCCTTGTGGTTGACATTTCAACTCTGGTTGGCGCCGCTTTCTTAAGGCTTGTGTTGGTTGAGGTAGGCCAGCGACAAGTGATGTTATTTCCAGCTCGATGGGTACATCTTAAATCTCGGGCTTCACCTCTACTTGACCTTGATGTGCTTGTTCCGGAACTTTTTGAAATCAGATTTTTCCTCTTTCCAGGAACCGTCCCCATCCTTCATCTTGCTGCACGTCATCTTGAATCAGATTCTCAAAGCTCTAGCTATGGATTTTGAGTTCATTCCTGTTCGCAAAAAATCTGCCAGCTCTTCTCCACCATCACTTACTGCATTCCAAAATTACTTCAACCTCTGTTGCTTGCTTGCAAATTCTTCTGCTGTTGCAGCCACGACACCAATCCGGCAAAGCCGCTTGAGCTTCTCCCCTTCTAGATTAGCGTTGCAACTGAAGATCTGTGAAGGGGTCCAAGATCGACAACACCACAGGGTCAAGTTTCAAGAAACTCTCACTCAGTGCGGATCTTCCTGGGGTGCTCAAAGATGAATAGGTTCGAGATTGATAACTGCCCATGGTGGATTGACCGGATGCAAGGACGGTGCCCCGGGGGTTCTAGGATCGTGCACGGAAGAAGGGTTTTTTTGTATACATACAAAGGATAAAGGAGTGTTTAGGTTCTCTGGCGAAGGGTTAAGGAGTGTTTCGAATCTGAATTGCTCGTCACCTTGCTTGTCAAGAACAGATTTGCGGCTTCAAGCTTCAAGGAGATTCAAGGTATGAGTTCAGTTCCTCTGTTCTCTTGCTGCATTTTTATCTCGGATTACGTCTTTTTTGCAGAATGAGGGTGTCAGAACGGCGCTAGATACCGATCTTGTACGGAGGAGTTGGACTGAAATCTCTGTAACCTTGACAGCTTCCAGAATTGCTATGCTGGACCAGTTGCTGCTTGGTGTACATGGAGAGCTTTGTGTGGTTGTCTTCTAAGTCTTGATATTATCAGGAAGGTATTTGATGTACCCTTCTTCATAATGAACTTGAACCACTTACAGACATACATAAAAAATTTGTTAGTTCTATGAATTTTAAAGGAGTGAAAATGGTAATGCAAAGATCTCATCTTCAGGAACTTCAAAGCAACTGGAAATTCTCATTGAGAAGTATCCTGCACAGATCCAGCAGGATACAACCATAGCCTGAGTAAAGTTCTACAAGCCGAACCCCACCTGTCTAATGCCTAAAGCGGTTGGTTCGGCTAAAAGCATAACATATGAACATTGTACAGTAGGTGATTCGCCTACCGGACCCCATGCGAGGAAGTCTGTTCAGAGGTAGACTTGAAATTGAGTCCTTTTCCTTAGTTGCTGCTGACCTTTAGGTTAGGGCGCCTGCTGCTGACCTTTAGGTTGCTCATGGACGACGAGAAAAAGACTATCTACCTGGTAAGCGTTTTTTTCTTTCTTTTGTTCTTCTTCGTTATTTGTTCTACAGCTGCGCCACGCCCGAGGCTATCACAACAACAGCGAGGTGAAGTGGTGCTGGACAGGCACTTGTTTCATCGTCTGGTTTTTGGGGGCGGATGGCGTCGTATCACTCTGCGTGTAGTCGCTCGCGTTGGGCGCTCTTCTGGCGTTTGCTGTGGCAGCAGGCGGTTCAAGTGTCCAGCAGTGCAGTGACCAAGAGCAGCAAGAACGTGATCTGTTCGATGCAAGTCTCAAGCATTTTGGAACAGGTACTTAGATTTGCTCTATAAATCCTTGATCGCCTTCTTCTCCTTTGTCCAGGCTGCTCAGCGTCGGGCAGAAGTGTTGGAGACAGGCCTCCTTTTCTAACATTCAACTCGTTGTAGTCTCTCCAATGACACGGTTAGTCGCTCAACACACTTTTTCGTTCGCGTTCCTATCTTTGGCTACATACAGGACGCTGCAAACAGCGGCTGGTGTTTTGGGGGCAAGCATGTAGGAGGAGAAGTAGAAAATGAGGAGCCACTGCTCATGATCACTGGAGTTGGAAAAACTCCTTACCCACAAGGAGCAATCTCCAGACTCGGTGCCCCTCCCTTTGTTGCTGTGGAGATTTGTCGTGAACACATTAACGTAAGTGTAAGCAACGGGGATCTGTTTTCTAACTTTTACTTTCGGTGTTGAGCAGGGAAACTGTTCATCTGACCACAGACGTCCCATAAGACTTACAAGCAACAGTTCCCTGGAGTAGACTTCTCACTGGTAATATAAGCTCTCTTTTGCAGAAGCAAGCTCACTTAAGCTTTTGTGAATTTAACAGGTGAAGGACGACGAAGCACCATGTGGAGATCTGGCTATGTTGAGACCGGCGAGGAGATGGAAGCACGCACCAAGGCCTTTGTTGAATGGTTGCATAGTGATTGTTGTCTACTTATTGTACACTATCTGACTTTATTTGAGTTGTTTTTCCCGACAGGCTGGTGGCCCGCAAAGAGAAGAAGATAGCTGTTGTTTCTCACTCTGGCTTCTTGCTCAACTTGTTGCGCCTGCACGGAGGCTCCTGCACTGTTCACTAGTAAGTCAAGCGCATGCTATATAGATTGATGCTATAGATTGTGCTGATTCATCTCTCTTTTAGCTTGCGAACTGTGAACTGCGTGTAGTCACACTTGATCAATATGGGGACATAAATGAGACTTCATAAGCTAGTAACGAGGTATTTTTGCTAAATCAACATGCCTGTAAATATACATTTTTATTTTATTATTATTATTTTTTTGCCCAAAGAGTTAAACATTCAGCAAGCAGGTGTTAATTACTACTTCAAAGTAGACTATACGTCATATGATGTGAAGTAGGATTATCATAATAAATTTAACAGTAGTCAACCTGATTTGACCACCATGTGTTGCACTTTGCAGGTCCCCTGTATCCCCTCCCCAGCAACATAATTTTCCGTAGAAAACACACCACACACACGCGTATTCAGTTTAATATATTTAAGAGAGTTACGGGAGTCACCATATCAAAGTCTGCAAAAACAAACAACAATTCACTTCACATGTAATTAACATGAGTAGAGACTCCGACTTATATCTAATTAGGATAGCCGTTCGATGTAAACAATGTCATGCATGCCATGTATGTGTACTGGATATATAAGATGAGGTGAGCATAATATTATGTAATAGTAAACAAAATTGTTGCTCACAAGTTCATAAACTAACTATTATAGCGGCTAACCACGTAGCCGCCCTAGCTCAGTCGGTAGAGCGCAAGGCTCTTAACCTTGTGGTCGTGGGTTCGAGCCCCACGGGCGGCGTTTTTTTTTACAAAATCTCAGCAGCTGGATTTAAGAACGCGAGCTAGGGTTAGGTCTAGCGATGGAGAGGAAGCGCAAGATCAGTCTGTTTGACGTCGTGGACGACAAGGCGGCCATCAAATCCAAGATGGCAAATGGAGCCGCGTCAGCGCCACTGCTCAATCCCTACACTAATCGCCCCTTCTCGCAGAGGTATTGTTGCAGATCATACACATATGTAATAGTCGTGTTTTTACGATTTTAATGTAAAAATCCTTTTTTTTCCAAATAGATTTCTTTTTTTCATGCATTTCTCCGTGTTTTATTTTACCCTTTGTAAACTGTGTGTTTTTTCTGCAATGCATCATTAGATAGATATTTACCAAGTTTATTTGGTGAGAAGATTTTTTCTTCTTTTGTTTTGTTTCTCGTTTTGGTCGTCTCTGTAGTCTTGTACGTTAGATTTTATAAGTGGAGCTGAACAAAGCTTACATGAGTTTAAGGAGATCATTTATTTTCTGGCTTTAACATTGTAACTCTCTCTCTCTCTCTCTCAATTAAGGACTTTTGAATAACAATGCAACTAATAGTCGGTTTAGTTCCGGAAATTAAGACTTTGTTCGGAAATTTCTTGCAGATACCATGATATACTGGCAAAGAGGAAGACGCTTCCTGTTTGGCAGCAGAAACAGGACTTTGTTGAGACTCTTGCCAAGCACCAGGTCATGATTCTTGTTGGTGAAACCGGCAGTGGCAAAACTACCCAGGTCGATACTTCAATATGACTGTTTCACACAGACATATGATTCTGTTTGTGGGTTTTTACAGATACCACAATTTGTAGTGGAAGCAGGCTATATCAGGAACAAGAAGCAAGTTGCGTGTACTCAGCCAAGGAGGGTGGCTGCAATTCGGTTTCTCGTCGTGTTGCCGAAGAAAAATGGACGTGGCTATTGGAGAGGAAGTTGGGTTTTCAGCATTCGTTTTGAAGATTGTAGCGGACCGAAAACCGTTTCTCAAGTAAGTAATCGTCTTTCGTCCTTGTTTATTTCTAAATCGTGTGTAATAGGTACTTAACGGATGGTATGCTGATGAGAGAAGCAATGACGGACCCGCTACTGGAGCGCTACAGCGTAATAATCCTCGATGAAGCCCACGAACGTACACTGGCAACAGATGTGCTCTTTGGTCTCAATAAAAGAAGTATTACGAAACAGAAGTGATTTGAAGCTGGTCGTCATGAGTGCAACTCTTGAAGCCGAGAAGTTTCAAAAGTAAATATACTCTTTGTTGTGTGGAGAGAGAGTGCGCTTTGTTCGACTGTTTGCTGATTTTTTGTTTGTTTTCTTCAGCTACTTTAATGGAGCGCCATTGATGAAGGTTCCTGGAAGATTACACCCCGTGGAGATATTCTACACTCAGCAGCCTGAAAGGGATTATCTCGAAGCTGCTATTCGGACTGTAGTTCAAATTCATACATGTGAGCCGGTAAGCACGATAGTGTCTTTATACAATATGTACTCTGCATTCTAAACCTATATATTTACTGATCTTGTTATTGTTAGGCTGGGGATGTTTTGGTATTTTTACGGGAGAAGAGGAAATAGAAGATGCTTGT